>JBBMJM010000001.1:7241958-7253574 GCA_037832705.1 Centriscus cristatus | reverse complement strand
CACACACACACACACAACTGTGATGTTGTGAAGCGTGAACAATGCTGAGACGTACATTTAATCACAGTATATTCCTTAAATTCAAAGACTGTTGATTATGAAACGAGTCAACTGCTATTCTCACGTGTGTGTTTTCAAGTGGACTAACGCTCGTTTCTCTTGTTCACCTCAGGCAGAGAGAAAGGAGCTCCGAAGGCCATGGGCTATCCTGGGATTGGCACAGACTGCTGTGGCAAACTGAAGGAGCCCAGCGGAGGTTTGCAGGGAGACTCCATCGCCGACTCCATTGACCTTTCGGGCAAGAATAAAAAGCGACGCAATCGCACCACCTTCAGCACCTTCCAGCTGGAGGAACTGGAGAAGGTCTTTCAGAAGACACACTACCCTGACGTGTACGCCCGTGAGCAGCTCGCCCTGAGGACCGAGCTCACAGAAGCCCGGGTCCAGGTGCGTGTCAGGCAACTATTTCCCATCATACCAGAACATTACACATCAACGATAGAGAACTTCAAGCAAATGGACAGATTTACCTGACAATTAAATCACATTCTTCATTTGACAGGTTTGGTTCCAAAATCGTAGAGCCAAGTGGAGGAAACGGGAACGATACGGAAAAATCCAGGAGGTTCGCAACCACTTTGCTGCTACGTATGATATTTCTCTTCTCCCTCGCCATGATACATACCAGGTACGTCGATGCAGATGTCAAATGATTTGCATGTTGTGGTGGTGGGGACCTTTATTGTATATATATATGTATTTTTTTAAAATCACACATATTTAAAGGTTCATTTCAGTTATTTTATTTCCAAAATTATTCACATGACACTTTTCACTGCATAGCCATCGGTCTATTAATCGGTATATTCATGTCTAGAGGGAAGATTTTATATGGAAAGCACAATAACAAACCCCTATTATATGTGAGCAGGTTAAAAACCATCAAAACGTGTTGGTCATTGGTCTTCGGTGTAAAATGGGGGACGTGCTCGTTCCAATGCTGATTGTCGTCTTCCTAAACAATCCGACACTAGAAATTAAGCCAGGAGGTTCTGACAGAACCTTTTTTTCAGTTGGCACTCGTCTATACTCAGGTCATAATGTCCTTTTTGCAGAGACTGAAAATGATCCTTCAAATTTTTTTAATAGGTTTAATGAATGGAAATTAAGGTTTTTTTTGATCATATATTAAACACATACATGCACGCAAACAAAATATAACCCGAGCAGCGTGGCGTTTCTGTTTGGTTGCTAAAGAAGACAGAGTTGTAACTCACAGTGTGTGGTTACATGGGATGGGACGTGTGCCAGGTGCGGCAAAGGGGAAACGTGACATGCAAGAAAAACAATCATTCCTGTTGGGATCTCTCAAATAATTATCTCAAATAATTAGACTTGGGCCAGAGAGCTTGGGAAAATATTTCCAAGATATCGAGGAAACAGGCGATGCAAAATTGTGAACAAATGCAGTTGTGACAAAATGTGAGTACCGAGCAGCGAGACAGTACAGTGAATTACAGGAGACGGTCGTGTAAGTGTAACAATTCACCAACGTCACGTCAGGAGAATCGCTGTCCTCCCTCTCAGCGGAAACCTGACACGTTCATTAGATTCCAAAGAACGGTGTCATCGGCTCAAGCTGAAAATACAAAGCACATTTTGGTTCTTTTGCCAATTTTTTTACAATATGACGTACATCGGATTGTCTCCTGAACATCCTGGTGTGTTCTGTGTGACGTTACCGCCTGCTTACAGTCTCATCTTGATCAGTATGTGTCAAGAAGTCGAGGTGGTATAAAAGGACGTTTGTGCAGCCACGTTTTACAGCTGTAATACAGGCGCAGGACTGCATTTGTATTTGATATTTGATTTCGATTCTCATTGTGTTAGTCATGTCTGTATGACATTGGCTCTGAAAGGCCTCTGAAATTTTCCAAACATCCAGATGCAGGGCAACCTATGGCCAGGAGCGACCTCAGGGGGCGGTGGAGGTTCCGGCGCTGGTTGTGTCCTAGGAGCTGACTCCATCCCTTCATCCTGCATGAGTCCGTACCCACACCCTCACAGCAATCTGCAGGGCTTCATGGGCATGGCCGCATCCCCCAGCCACCCACACCACCACCACCCGCCTCACCATCCGGGCATCAATGGCCTCTACTCACTGCACAGCTTCCCAGGAGGCCTCGGGTCCCCCACCATCGAAGGACCTGAGACCGAGTACAAACCGACGGGTCTGGTGGCACTGCGGATGAAGGCCAAAGAGCCAGGCAGCATTCTCTCCTGGCCGACATGACCGCAACACTGCCAGCTGCTCGAGATGCACTGACTGAGCCAAAGCATACCAAATTCCTGACCCATACACAATCCCAGATGTACACAGCCACCTCCTCTTAACATTTATCTACGCCAACTTGGAGACTTTTCAATATTGAAAGGATCTTGGATTAAGACATTTATGAACACTGAGCAAAAATTGAGTCTCTTGCACGAAAACCCAGTGTATCCTTGGGAACGGTCTCATTTCCAGTCGTAGGTTATCACAGTATCGAGACCAGAGGACTTTTTTTTTATTTAAAGCATGTAATTATTGCATTTATCATTGTTTGTTGTGATTTATAGTGCGACCAGTAATAAAGGCCTCCATCTATATCAATCACCTGTCTCGTTCAGTAGGAAGCTGCTGTGATAAATGGTTAAAAATGTGTTAAAAGCGCCAAAAAGACAACGTATTTCAGTCATGTCATGACTAAAGAGTGAAAAATGCTTCACAGGTTGTGGATAAACACAGACGAGTCCGTTATGTGAGGTGAGGACCGACTCAGCAGTTTACATTTGCAGTTGCAGTTTACGTGGCTCTACTCGGGCCTCCAGGTGGCACCTCATGTATCAAGAGCAACCGGCAGCGTCATTAATGAAAAGCTGACGGATTGACCACACGTCCATGCTGATGATACAGTAGAGAGCTTCCCACGGACGAATGGTGGCACAGATCTTTAATTTACAGCTGGCAGCAGTGCTAATCCCAACCTGCTGAGTCATGAGTTACAGCTTGGTTAAAGAAATGATTAAAAAGCACCCAGAGTTTAAAAAGAAAGACATAACTGTGAACATAGTTCATAAATGTGTGCTAATGTGGTGTATTAAAATGACAAACAAGCCATTTATTCTCACATGCGTGCCGAAAATATTTGCTGGGAGGATTTCTCATTGTTTGTCCAATGCTTTCCTATGATATTGCATAAGGAAATACTGAATTACATGGCACCATCTCATCTGATTCTAAATATCAACATATGCATGTCAGATGTGCAATGGGTGAAAAAAAAAAAAAACAAACAAACTTGAATTGACAAAAAAAGTATGTTCCGTTGGCGGACAAAGCCCTCCCAAGTTCAATTTACTCCCCAGGAGTGCATAGTTTAGGGTGGAATATATTGGCTCTCTTTTGCCTGTGCTTTCCCTGCCATGACAGCCATGCTGGGGCAGATTAGCCGCCATTCCTGTACTCTCTGCCAGGGTTTTGTGTGAGCCGCTGACATATGTTTCCAATAGAAGAATGCACAAGCCCATCAGAAACACTTTCCACACCCACAGTTTCAAATTCCAAGCCAGGCCTTGGGAGACGGCAGCTCTTACTGCAGTTAGAGAGTTCTCCTGATTAAATCCCAGATTAAGTGGAGGAGATAAGAAGAGCTGTCGGTAGGGATCAGGGATAGAGGAGATGGACGTCTTGAAAGAAGCTGAAGAAAAAGCAGATGGAGGATTGCTGATCAACTTAAATACTTGTGTTTACATAGAATGTTAATTAAATCTAATTTGCCATATGAAAAGGAATTTGTTATAGTGGATTTGATATATTGATCATAAAACATGATGATCAATAAATCAAAGAAAACATGTATAAAAGAAAATCACTTGACTGAAATCTTTTATTCCAGCTAGAACAAGAACAACGTGTATAACCTCATGAGAAGGTGCAGGGTTTGGACTGAATAGGACTTATAGCGCTTGGCTTTGGTTGCGTATAAATGCTACGAGGCAGCAGAGATCTCATTTGATTCTTAAAAAAAGAACACGCAGGGTGATGAACAACCTATCATCTCTCTGTGTGTCAGGGTCATTGGGTGAAGACTGTCTCTGGAGTGCAGCCTCATTAATGGACAAAATATGATTTAATGCTCATTAAAACAAGTAAATCTGCCTGCATGGACATGTCTCTGAGCTTTGAACTCGGCACGATTTATCTTGGCCTTGAAGTGCTGCTATTGTGACCTGATACATCAACCTCTTCACACGCATGAGTGTGTCCAGAGAGGTTAAACAATGTGGCAGCACAGTGTGGCCACCTCCCTCCACGTCAAACAGTGGAGGGAGGTGGGCTCAGATTGCAGCAGGGGTCAGTATAAATTACTCTGTGCGTATCTGTATTTCAAAGTTAGTAAGGCTGACTTGCAAACGTACATGAACGTTGAAGTTTAGCCTTATAGGAAATAGATGGAGCATGGAACTCATCCAAGGTGAGGCAATTGACCAAACAACTCACATAAATAAGCAAACCACACGATCATGTCTGGAATTTGAGTTCTGCATACTTACAAGGACAAACATGACAACAGTTCCAGCTGTCTACAGAATATATCCACAGAAACTCACTTCACCTATTCAAGGCCAAGTCTGGGGATCATTTATGTGCTTCAGAGTAACTGTACTGCCACCTTGTGGGATTAGTTGGAGCTTTAAAAAAAAACAAAACAAAAAAAAAACAAGAAACTCTTAATTTGTCCCCAGTCCTGTAAATGTCCTGGCTGGTTAATTTTGACGTTTTAATTTCCAGATGTATAGTGGATTTACAGCCTATAGAGTAATATTAGGGTGATACATAAAATAGGAATATGACACATAAAAATAAAGACTACATTGAATACATAAATGAATGTAATCAACTGAAAGAAAAGCAAACACTGTTGTTTTTTGCCAGACTGCTTCACACCATAAAGTGTACCTGTTATTTTGTATTCCTCCCGGAATTCGTTACATGTGGTCGAAATATAATTAAATGTACCACTGTTTGATTGACGTGAGTCGTAGCGTTTCCGCCCTCTTTTCCAGCCAATCAGGTTCAGGGGGCGGGCTCTAACGCAACTCTTTACAAAATGGCGAGTGTTGTTGTTATGCCGCAGGGTCAGTGAATAAATCGTTTTTCATTGCAATATTTTTCTGCACTAGTTTGCAGAAATACAGCCCTAACACGCCAACGTGTTCCGAGGTTCGGCTCTGCGTGGACTGAAATGAAAGGTAAAGAGCGGTCGCCGATTAAAAAACGCTCCCGGGCCTTGGACGACATTCGAGACAGGGGAGGATGCCATCCAACCAGCAAGAAAATGGGGGCTCTTTCCGTTTCGAGTGGGAATAATAACGGAAATAGCTCGACGAAAATCGACGGAGGGTCGACGAGAAGGAGTCTGCTCGGCGAGAAAAGAGAGCGGGATTTCGACGGCCATAGCCGAGCTGGGAATAATCACAGTTGCCAGGCTGTTGCCGCTAGCTCTGTCGGTAAAAACCACAGCCTGAGCCTGACGCTGGATTTAACCTCAGCGAGGACCACGTCACGGGGGGAGCAGCGGGTCCAGCTGCCGACCACCGAGAGTGAGTACAAAACGCTCAAAATCAGCGACCTCGGTACGCAGCTCAGCGATGAAGACATAGAGGACGGACTCTTTCACGAATTTAAGAAATTCGGAGACGTGAGCGTAAAGATAAGTCGCAGCAACGACGAGCGGATAGCGTTCGTGAACTTCCGGAAGCCGGAGGACGCCAGAGCCGCCAAACACGCCCGGGGACGTCTGGTGCTGTACGACCGGCCGCTGAAGATTGAGGCCGTGTACATTAACCGGAGGAGGAGCCGCTCCCCGGTCGAGAGAGAACTGTACGGTGCAGCTCAGGGCCACAGACATTTGCAGAGACCCCTCTCGCCCACCGGGCTCGGATACAGAGACTATCGACTACAGCAGCTGGCTCTGGGACGGCTCCCCCCTCCCCCGCCGCCCCCTTTGGCCAGAGAACTGGAGCGGGACCGGGAGTTCGCGCTGTTCGATGCCAGGGCCCGTCCAGCCTTCATCGCAGAGCGAGCTGCTTTTCGAGAGGAGGATTTCATATCTCCCGAGGACGACCAAAGAGCCAACAGGACGTTGTTTTTAGGCAACCTGGATATAACTGTCACCGAGTCGGACCTGAGGAGAGCCTTTGACAGGTTCGGCGTTATCACAGAAGTGGACATTAAGAGACCTACGCGGGGACAAACGAGCACGTATGGATTTCTGAAGTTTGAGAACCTGGACATGGCTCATCGTGCCAAGTTAAGCATGTCTGGAAAAATAGTTGGACGCAACCCCATAAAGATAGGTTATGGCAAAGCAACTCCCACCACACGCCTGTGGGTTGGTGGACTTGGACCCTGGGTCCCCTTAGCCGCCCTGGGAAGAGAGTTTGATCGCTTTGGCACCATAAGGACCATTGATTACAGGAAGGGGGACACTTGGGCCTACATTCAGTATGAAAGTTTGGACGCTGCACAAGCGGCATGTACGCACATGCGGGGCTTCCCACTGGGGGGGCCAGAGCGAAGACTTCGCGTGGACTTTGCAGACACCGAGCATCGTTACCAGCAGCAGTTCTTGCAGCCGCTCCCTATACCACCGTTTGACATGGTGGCCGAGTCATTTGTCCACCGTGCCACACCTGAACCTCTGAGGGTCAGGGAACGGACTCCACCGCCACTGCACTTCAGGGAGAGAGACCTCTTTCCTGGGACAGAGTGGCCCAACCCGGCTCTTCGCGAGCGGGTACGGGCCTCACCGTTCGAGCCGCTGGAGCACTTGGAACGTGAGCGGCGGGCGCGGGAGTCCTGGTCTTTGGAACGAGAGCTTCAGGGACGGGAGCCTTCGCGCAAGCGCCGTGTAGTGGAGGACGGGCGCCATGCAGACCACTCCCCCGACAGCACTGACAGGACAGTAAGACGCAGGCGCTCCTCTCCAGAAGGCAGTCCTGGAGGTAGCAGCAGAGACGGGGGGCGCTTCAGTGACTCAGACCGTCCTCTGCGGGGCGACAGATCCTCCCCTGCACGAGAACGACACGGCAGTCTGGAACGAACTGGGACCGAAAGAAGACTCAAAAACCTCTCTGACAAGGGACCGTCAGCCAGCAACCTGTCAACAGCACCGGAGCGCAAACGCAAAGCCGGTGATGGCAGCAAAGGACTGGCTAAGCGCGACCGCTCCGAGAGCAGCTCCAAAGGTGGTCTGCAGGCCCGACCGGACAGCAGCAAACTCAATCTGGCCTGGAATGGAATGTTACTGCTAAAGAACAGCAACTTCCCAGCCAACATGCACCTGTTGGAGGGCGACCACAGCGTCGCAAGCGACCTGCTTGTCGATTCCTCGACCGGCAGACAAGTCAGCGAGCTAAAGATCACCCAGCGCCTCCGTCTGGACCAGCCAAAGCTCGACGAGGTTTCCCGACGCATCAAAGTGGCCGGCCCCGGTGGTTACGCTATTCTACTGGCAGTTCCCAGGACCACAGAGGATTCCTCTTCGTCTGACCCTGCGGTCTCAACTCAGCGGCCACTCCGTAATCTGGTGTCCTACCTCAACCAAAAACAAGCAGCAGGAGTCATCAGCCTGCCTGTGGGAGGAAGCCGAGATAAAGACAACACAGGCGTTCTCCATGCTTTCCCCCCCTGTGATTTCTCCCAGCAGTTCCTAGATTCCTCTGCCAAAGCTCTGGCTAAAAGCGAAGAGGACTATCTGGTTATGATTGTGGTTCGAGGAGCATCTTAAAATCTGAACACACTAAGTAAAATGTGGTGTAAAAAAACAACAACAAATCTGCTGTATGTCAGTAACCATTGCATGCTGTGTGTTTTGCATTAAGGGGTACACTAGTACGGTTCTTGAGTGTTTGTATGTTGTCATGTAATCCACTAAAATGACAACCAGTGCCCTCTTACGAAACTAGAAGGGTGTGTGTTTTTGAAATATTTTTATGGGTACATTCATATTCTCACATAAACCTATAGAATACCGTGACGGGGAATTTCTTTTCAGACAAGTCACACAGGCACCTTATTTGACTCTGACCAGATTTGACGGCAACGTTTTCCAAACCTGAAACGATCAATTGGCAAAGAGCAGACACGACGACACCGTGGCTACAGTAAACCCACAAATAATTGATGCAAAACAAAAGCTTTGTTTAAGTAACCTTCATTTTTGGACGTTGGTGTTGTTTACCACCTATACAGGTGTGTCTATACGAGAGGAAGCAGAGCAGACTATTCAAAATTATGCACCTGTGATTGAGAGATACAAATGTGAACATAGATTTGAGGTTTGCAACATGAATGTGGTGACTAATCCGATACTGTCGATACTAAAAGTGACCAAAAAACCCCCAGCTGGTAACATTTTGAAGGTCTAATGTTCCAAATGTTTCTCCGATACACCTCGTTTCTGGTCTAAACATCGCGGCCAGTTGTGTTTAGCCGCTGAAACATTCTAAAAGTGAGCGAACATTTTGAAGGTCATCCTGTGAAGAGTCCATACACTTGAGTTAAGCTGTCAGCTTTGCTTCCGAAAGCATCTTGGTGTGATTGGACTGAGTATTGTATCAAGGTGTGTGACAGTATTAGAACACTGGTAAATCTGTATCCCCCTGACGTGGAACGCTCAGTACGAGCAGCTGTGAGACGTTTGCTCTGAGAACGACCCGTAACACAACATACATAGCATAGCAAATACTAACCTGTTTTCATACTTTTACCCTTCATGCTTTATTTGGTGCATCCCTTCAGTAGTCATGGTCATGTGATGTGAAAACCTCCAGTAGTAATGTTAAAAAAAAAAAAAAAAATCCTTGAGAGCTTTTGTTTTGACATTTAACAGTTGGTTTCATTCATTGCTGGCAGCCGTAGGTCCTGAAGGATTTGTTAGCAACAACACCGCTGGTTTTCAGTATCAGTACAACAACACTCTGCTGCGCGTCCAGTAAGCAGGTCTGCTTCTGCCATTTTAGAAAACAAATTGACCTTTTAGTGTAAATCTGACCTTTTATTCATACCTGCCATGTTCCAAAGACCTACTTACTGAACATCGCTGATGCCGTTGTATGTCTGTCATGCAACAGTTAACACACCTCTGGTTTATTATTTGCTCTTGTTTCCTGTGTTATGTATTGAAAACATGAATATTATCGGTGTGAGCATCACACCCACTGCAACGTCGGACTTCGGGGGAAACGAGCGCTCAAAACCTGCGGAGGAGGCAACCTCGTGTGTCGTGAGTCCTCGCTGTTGTGAGGCACCTTTGAAAGTTGTGTAGCCCTTCTGCACCTGTGATGACTTCTGTTTAAAATGGAATATTGAGCAATGTACACGTTGGTGTCATGGGAAAAGGAAAATCCATAGAGCCCATGAGAAACTGTTCACATGCCTGCCGAGTGCATTTGGGGCACGTTATGTGGCCGATTTTCAATAAATTGTTCATTTGAAGGGAAACCTGTTTCTTCGATGGAAGTGAATTGAAGAAACCAGCTGCGATGCCTTGTTGTGTTTCCGAGGAGACAGGGAGACAATTTGTGATTCATTAGCACCGTTGAAGAGAGACCTCTGTCTCACAAGGATCGCTGCGTGCATACAGACCATCATAAATTACTCACCCCCCCCTCGACTCTTCCCGTCTTCACATAATCACCTGAGCGGCATCGAGGAGCCGCCGCTGCCCCGGTGGCGGAGCAGCAGGTGCAGACAGCGGTGCGGTTGTGGGGGGGTGAGAGCAGGACCCAACGACAACAACGCATGCCGGTGTCCTGTTGACCTCTGTGGTCGTTACTCTAAAGCTTTCACGTGCATTGTTCCTGAGTGTGAATAGGAGCTGAGGGAACCTCATCAGCGACTGATTTCTGTCACCCTTCGCCCACCTATCGTTTGATTTGACCACGTTTCGCTCAGGGAAGAAGATCGACCCGGCTATGAAAGTGGTTTTCCCTCCATCTTTGTGTTTTATGTTGGTGTTTGCGCCTCCTGAACCTTCTGTGAGGAGACAAGTGAAGGTCATCTGGGGTCTTCTGCTGCATGGGAACGTAATAATGAACGAGGCCAATTCGCTGACCCTTTTTGACACAGCTGGAAGGAATCCTCGCTTGGGACGTCTGCCCCAAAGTTTCCTCGGCAGGATTTTTTTTTTCTTCATCCCCTGTTTACCATCCATCTTAGTGCTGTTAGTTTGAACAGAGTACTGTCTGTGGTCCATGCTGAGAAGGACCCTCCACCACAGAAACATTGCCATCTTGAGGACCACGGAGATGCCTGCTGTTCCTGCTCACCGTCAACGACCTGACACATCCCCCGTATGCACACCGGGCACCCACAGCTGCTTTCACGGTTCGCCAGTCGAGTAGAAAAGGTCCAGCGGTGAGTACGGTGCTGCCTGCCGCAGCTGTATCGGCGGCCCAGGGGGCGGGGGTAAGTATGACGTGTCCAATCCTAAATGACTGACCGGTTTGCAGCTAAACGTACTACTATATTATTGGAATTGTTAATCACAGAAAAACACTGCACTACTTCTTCCATCAACAACAGTTGAATTACTATTTGAAACATTTTTTGTTAGTGCACAAAGCCTTTTTAGGCACATGTAGCGCAAAAGAAGATTTGGTCTGCTGCAGAGAGGAACAACAACATGTTACACATTAGTTATTGTCGCCTCAGTGCAGCCACGTGGCCCAGAGATACATGTCAGTCATTTGAAGGGTTTTCCTGTCAGATGTTGATGTTATTTGAGAAAACAGATGTCAAACACCGCTGAGACAAAATGTGGCATCAGACTATTTTTTAAAAAAATGAATTAATCAGGGGAGAATTTTCCATAAAGGTACTTTATGATTATTTCTCTCTATGAAAATCATTTCATTAATGGACTTGAATTTCAAGATAGCCAGCGTAGATGCTCATGAGTGGGTGGTGTCGAAGAGATGAGAAGCTTCAGTCAGTGTGAGTCTGTGTGTCTCACCAGTCTCAAATCAAAATGTAGCTTTTCAAAAGCGATAGAAGCAGCTGCCTGACGTCATCTGACGGTTGATGTCAGCACGTTTTAGGAGCAGATCAGGTGTCACTTGATGAGGAAAGCAACACACTCACTGGTGTCAGTAAGGCCTGAGCGATGGGAGGTCTGTCAGTGTTAGGACAACAGGAAGTTTGATTTACAGTGCAGATTAATTTTGGTCTCAAATTTATTCAAAACAATAATTTGAACTCATCAATCAACATGTGCTCATTGGTTTTGAATAATTTCTAAAAGCGCCATTTGGACTGATGAACCACCAACAAACAATCTGTGAATTTGTGTATTACTGTCTCAGTGACAATCCACACATGTTCTGCAAATAAGTACAAAATACTGATGTACAGAGTGTCACACGTGCAGCCTCACAAATGGGCCAGTTTCACACCTCAAATACACTTCTGTGGATTGCACCGAGTTTAATCTGTGTGTGTGTGTGTGTGTGTCTGTCTGTCTGTCTGTCTGTCTGTCTGTCTGTCTGTCTGTCTGTCTGTCTGTCTGT
>JBBMJM010000001.1:7225249-7239140 GCA_037832705.1 Centriscus cristatus | reverse complement strand
TTAAAATAATAATAATACCCCCCCCCCCCCCAAAAAAAAAAAAAAAAAACAAACATTCCAAATTACTTAAAAAGCTTCAAGTTGTAGTAGGTGTCTCATGTGTCTTTGGCTGACATCACAGCGAGTAAGTAAGATACAGTAGAGTACCTTGTAAGGCAAACTGGTGAGGCAGAAGAACTTAAAGGATAAAAACAAACCTGAAAGGCCGAAACAAAGTCCTCCTTATTTAAACATGACCTGTCTGCCTGCAGGCACTGGAAAGGCGAGCAACCGTTGTTTGTAGTGGGTATTAATTTATATGGACATCAGCACATGATCACAGATTTAGACATGAAGGCCCATCGATCAGCGATAAGAGCTTATCTTTGCCCCTCAGTTTGCCTGGGACCCTAATAAATTGGGGAAAGACAACCGAACAGGCGTCTTCTTACAGAGCGTGTGTCAGTGAAAATGAGTGTGTGAGCGAGCGAGCGAGCGCGCGCGCGAGCTGCTAATCAGGTAGTGAGGGAAAACCTCTTGCACAGAACAGCCCTCATGTGACAAGTTAAGCTCGACTGTTAGCTCATCTGCAGAACGCTGCCAAGTATTCAGCTATTCTTCGGTTGACTGAAACGTCTATTATTGTGTGTGAAAGATAAGTGTGGTTGAAAACGTGAGTGTTATATCAATGGAACTTCGTGTGCAGTCACCGTACAAACCAGAACTTTGATTTCTGGTGTGGAATCACGGCGTCTTATCTTAATGTCACATACAGTGAAACACAAAAGAAGAATGGTCTGTGACGTGGTGCTGTACTTCAAAATAAAAAGGGTCCTTAATATCCAACACAAAAAGAAGGATGTGTAATTCTGAAGGTTTCGTGTCAGACGACATTAGTGTAGATTTGAAAATTAGGCACTAAGTTAAAGTGAATTGACAGTTTAATGTATGAAAGGATTCAAGTGTAACTGAGGTGCTGGACGCGGTGTGTGTGCCAGAAGATGAAATATCTGCTGGTATGTGAACACTGACACTATCCGTTCAGGGCTAAGGCATGTCCGAAAGCAGCAGTTGACATGTTTAAAGGGTTTAGTTAGCAGTGAAAGAAGTCAAAGGGTCACTTTTTGTGCAAGTGTTGAAAACAGCTTCTATTTCAGAGGAAGAATCCCGAATGTCCCACTGGCCTTGAATGCCTCAGTGGCAGGTATCAACACTATTAACACTCACTCAGTAGAAGTTTGAGAGGACTTCAAAAAGAGGCAGAAAAACAAAGAGTTATGAACATGAACGAGAGTTGTAACCTTTTCATTTCTGTGGGACAAAAAGGATTTCCTACCAGAGAATCCATCCTGACTACACCAATATAAATATGAGTGTGTATCGTTGGAACAGAGCACAACACGTACACCTCTAAATGCTATTAGCACATGCTGTACATTCTACCCATGTGCCTGCTTCAATCTAAACTACCGAAGTTAACTACTCAAGCATTTACTACTTTTTGGCTTTGCAGAGCAGATTACACACTGAAGCAGTTGAAAAAAAAAAAAAAACGTCGTTGCTCCGTGTCAGTGAAAAAGTCAGAGGAAATGTCATGCTCACAACCTGGCCCAAAGTGCATATTTGTAAGACAGCAAAAACGCTGCCGAGGGGGGAAAAAAAAAAAAATTCTTCTGAGGATATGTGCTTCTAATCACAGAAAAATGCATAGTTTGCTTCCGTATGATGTGCATTGGAAAGAAAAGAAAATTATTGCAGAGTGAGTGCAATGTCCTTGCAGAAAGAACTAGAGTATGGTCTTAATAAATTACGGCAGAGGATGGAAATGTATCTTGTTGCATGTCCCTCACCTGGCACAGGGGCGGGGGGGTGAAACAAGTTTCAGAACATTTGGCTTTCAAACAGAATCATCAACACACCAAACACATCTCGTTCTTAGACATGACCGGTGTTTTTCCGTCTGCCTGCGCTGTGCTCCGGCAGAACTTAAGGATCACTTCCTGATTTGGATTTGGAGTCACAGTTAGGCCGAGGGTGCGCAGGCTCATGGCAGGTCGTGAGCCATATGAGAGTCCTTCTCTGGATTTGATTCTGCTACACGACGCCGTTCTGCAGGCGATCAGGGGAGAAGCAGCCGTTGGTCTTACAGCTGCTTTCTGCTCTCTTGACCTGGGACAGTTTCCTCCTGGCCCTCCAGCGCTGAGCGAGCGGCTCCATGAACAGAGAAAGGGACGAGAGCAGATAGCAGAACCCGGCCAGGTAGAAGGAACAGTCGTACGTCTGCGTGTAGTCGTATAAGAAGCCTGCGAGGAGACACAAGGAGACTTGAAACAATAGTTAAGGAAACATTAGCACGAGATAACAACAACAAGGTCTCCGGGCAGTAAAAATTCCACCCTGCTGAAAAGAGGAACGCTTGTACTTTAGACTCTTTTGTGCTGGACTTTTAGCCACAGGGAGAAAACATGAATTGTTGTAAGAGGAGAAGCTGGACTTTATTCAGAACACTCTTTGGGTATCATGGGAAGAAGGATCAGTTGTCAGGAATGTTGTCACGACCTCTTGGCAGAGGAAGGGACCGTTCACTTTACCTAATATCTGATTCTTCCAAGAGACGGAGCAACAGAGACAGTAAACAGAGCCACATGCTATTTACGTAAAACCCTGAAGGGGTCATTAGTCACGTTTTCACCCTGGAATCTATAGGCTGCAAGACAGAATGGTGTGGGCAGGGACGATGTTTTTTGGTTCTAAGGATTCCACTACATACAAATTATAACTGGGGCCTAGTGACACCAAACCTTTTTTCTAGAAACAACCGCACATATTTCCAAAGAGAATTCCATCCCAAATGTCCCACATTTGTAATGTATGGAATCCAACTGGGTTGTCCAACGACACCAAAATATGAAATCATTTTACATTCAGCTGTCCCAGATAAAGTGAAAAAATGAATCCTGAGCTGACACTGATTAAAAACAGCCCTTCAAAGATGCACAAAGGCGGTCTGTCATCACTTCAACAATGTGACTCGAACCCGGCCACGAGCACGTTGTTATTTTAAAAGTTTGACTTCACTCAATTACAGGCAGGATGAAATCTGACCCAGTAACCCCTCAAAGCAGTTTTGTCATAACAAGCCCAAAATTCCAGAGTGCATGGTGATTTTCTTGTGTGTTCATTTCACTTTCCACGCTGTTTAATGGCCCCATGTGCAAAGGCAGGCACACGCTTTGGAGGTATGGCAAGGATTTCAGGGCCCCTGGAAAAATATGTGCTGCAAAAAAAAAAAAAAAAAAAAGCCTAAAAAATGTATGGGCATCACAAATAGTTAACACCCCACTCAGTGTTTGTGTAAGGCTCCTATGGACAAACACAGACACAAAAACACAACTTCTGCTCCCAGTCTATGCCATAAACATTCACATCATGTTTTACGCATATGCCCTACATTACGCCTTTGTTATTGCCTGCACGTGCAAATGTTAACAGATGTGTGAGACGTCTGAAGGTTTTCCATGACATGATCCCCTCACCTGCCAGAGGAGGCCCAGTAAGGCAGCCCAGGCCCACAAAGAACATAGAGAAGCCCATAGAGTTGTTGAGTTTCTCCGAGCCCACCAGGTCTACCTGCGGAGCAGAGACAAACATCTCAGCAGAAGCCCCCGACACACTGACACTAGCTCTCATCAGCCGGTCTTTTACATCCTGAAAATAAGAGGGAAATGACAGCGATTTGCATGTTTGAACTCATCAAAAATCATTTTCTCAAACACACAATATGTACACAGTATGTACATGTATATCAGCAATATTTTCATCATTTTGTTGAGACATTTTCAGACCTGTATTTTCTAATAATACTAGAAGAAAAACTGCTGAGGGCTGCGTTTTTCTCTTTAGAGCGTGACATAATTCTGCAATGACGCCAGCTTGAACTTTCATCGTACAACGTCCCCCAACACAACTTCACCAAGATTAGACAGTTTGATAGTCAGGGGTCCAAAATGATAAATTACAAGTCTGATAACGAGTTGACATTGGTGTGAAAAGTCAACTGATACCAACAGAGACCGACAAGAACTTTCATATTGCACATCTGCATCTTTTGAGTATAGAAATAACTTAGAACAAGCTCAGATGTACTTCAACTTGCCATTATTTGCCCGGGAGGGAACTTGACTCTAGAATCCACAATTGCACATTATTCAACAAAACAAAACAAAAACGTAAATACTAAGAAGTTATTTAGACAGGCCTGAAATCACCTCTACCTAGAAGGTTATATATGACTGACATTATTACCCAACCACACTACCACCCAAAGAAAAACAGGTCTGATCACCGAGCCCTTGTGATCTGACAACAAGTGCTGTCAAACGGCAGAGGTCATCGCCTTGGACAATGACAAATGATGAATGGTTGCACATTCCAGCACGTATGGTTAGTTAAGGACCAGTCGGTGACATGATGTAGTGACATGAAAACAGATGAGAGAAAGAATGACATGAAACTACAAAACGAATTCCAATTCACATCAGCAGTGAGTCAGTTTTACCACTGGCATGTGGTAAATGTGAGCTTTCTGTACGTTCCTCACCAGAACGGGCAGCAGCAGAGCCATGTAGCCGCCACAGAAGATGGCAAAGAAGACAGCGTACACCATCAGCAGGATGTATGAGGTTGCAAGCGGGGAGAGCAGGTTGACCAGGCCGCAGAGGATCAGGTAGGCTTTGTGGTAGTGGTATTTATGGAACAGGTTCCTGTCAGTCACCCAGCCTGAGGCCAGCTGGGCGATGGTCTCTGTGATACCTGCAGGTAAAACGGGTGAACAGGTGAATGGCAGAGGGGGGAAAAAACAGAGAAAAACAGCGAAGAAAGACGCTTCTCTGTCAAAATCTTTCATTGTCAAGTTTCATTTGTGGATGTAAATTATTCTTAATGGTTGTAATATTAATTTTTAAAAGTAGCAAGTAAGTCGGGGATTGTGAAGCTACAACGTTTGGTTGATTTCTAGCTGTCTGCTATCACCACCAGAGGAAATGACCAGAATTCTGTTTCAAACACGTTTCGTACGCTGTACCAGCAGCAACGTCTGTCCAATTGTACATCCAGCAACTAGCTGGTTTGGACTGGAACAAATATGTGATGCAACATTGTACGATAAATAACAATCAATGTAGATAAAAGTGAGAATGTGACCGACACAAAGATGGGTGAGCTGACTTTCAACGTCCTGCCAGGCATGTGCAACGATATCTGTCAGCTGCCGTATGTCTTGACCGGTGACACGCCTATCGCAAAAGCAGTAATAATGTTCTAGATAGAGATAAAGCAGATTAGATGAACTGTCCCCGCATCAGCAGAAGCAGCTGAGGGAAACTATGAAATAATCTGCAAATAATCAATGCCTAGACGTCGACTGAGTGACTTTACATCACTTCTTGACCTCAGTCTTCTACACACCTGCATCTCCCTGTGAAATGTCTGCTGCAGGACAAACTGCAGCCATTTCGCCCATCACACATCTGTCACAATATAAGTGTGTGCACTTGTGTGTGTGTGAGACAGAGAGAGCGAGAGAGAGAGAGAGACAGTCAGGATGATGCATTGCAGCAAAACCACTCAAGTTCTCCAAAAGTCCATTTCCCTCTTGTGTTTCTGGTGCACGGCGACGTTTCCATCTGTTAACATCTGTGTTACTCTGGCAAACTCCTCATCATGCTCTACATCCTCCCTGATCGATTGCTGCTCCAGTCGCGTATGATGACGGGGCAGATATGTGCCGCTGTCTGCTGAGGTCAACTGGAATGTGATAGGCAGAGCAGAAGCTGCAGTGGTGTATTGACCGCTGCAGGAATAGCAACAAGCAGGCGACGCTGAGCCTCTGATCAATTAGACAAAGGGATCCGAGTTAGTGATCTGCTGCAGCACAACTGTCCAGGGTGCAGCCTTCACCTCCCAGCTTAAAAATTTGTATCTTCTTCCTATTTTGGATTCTTGTTAAACTATTCATATTGAAAATATCCACTTACATGAATCAACATTTGAATATGTGGAGGTAAACGAGCGATGATCAGAATGAAATAAACAAGGAAAAGCCTCAGGAGTGAACACCTCCGCTCTTCTTACATCGCTCCAGGATCATCTCTCCACCAGCGTTAAAAGGATGAGATGGGCCAGCTGTGCTGTGTTTATGTGTCCTCCTGTAGCGACACAAGACAATGTCCTGGGGTGTTCTCTACTTGCATACAAAAAAAAAAGGAGTCTGTTTGTGTGTTTTAGTCTCAGCAGGTTGGTCCAGGCCTGCAGCTGTTCCTGTTCAAACTCTGCACATTGCAGTTTAAATATGGCCTCGACAAGTAGCACCTAACGCCAACTGCATCGTTAGCGCTGTCGGCCTCTCAAGTGCTGGCAGGTAGAAAATATGTGCACCTCTGGGCATTAACAGACAAAGGAGGGTTTGTGACTCATAAAGAGGGGCCGTTTCCTTTCCATTAACAGACGGACATAGAGTCAGAAGATTAAAGGAAAAGGGTCATAAAAAGCATGTTGGTTTTCCCAGCTTCTCTGAGGATGCACTCGGCTTGTCTCACCTCCTCTTTTGTACACTTTGCCGCCTCAGTGCTCTTCTGCAAAGTATCAGCCACTTTGAAACTGGCCTCAAACAAAGTTGGGAGCCCCTCTTGTTAGCACGCCAGTAACTTTACTCAGTCAGCTGTTGCTTAGCGACTGCCGTTGGTTCCAGTATTGCTGGCTGAGGGGGGGCGAATAGACTGACCCGGACGGCGGTGGCCTCCCTCTCTCCGTCGAGTCAATGGGCCTCTATGACAACCGCTGGGTGAAGGAAAGAGGGAAAGCGGGACACTGGGATGGTGGCTTTGTGGTGAGAGTGGCGCCCCGTCTCCTTAGCTCTGTCCTGCTCTCGCTCTCATTACGGTGCACGTGACCAGAAAATGTGACAGAACAAACGTGTCTGAGTCAAAGGAATCTGTCAGTCCCGATGCTCAGTGGTGTGGATGGGAAGCTGCTCATCGGACTGAACACGGCAATCAGGGGAAAGACCAACGTAATACACTGGAATTGATAAGACCACCGTTCATACGGTGTCTCCTCGAGTCTTCCGTCTCTTCAGCTGGGGTGAAACGCTGAAAAAGGAGAAGCTCACTCTTTGCCCTGGACCGTCTGACATGATTTAACTAAAAATACATCACCTACATTTTGGTAAAAACAATACACAGCCTCGGAGGCCAAATATAACTTTGATGCATAATTCAAACAGTGTCATTTCGCATTTCGGTGATGCAGTGGAAAAAAAAGAAAAAGCCTCCTATCCTGACGATGTCTTGAGTCTCTCACACCTGCTATCAGCTCGTGGTCTGGACGTCTTCCGTCTGCTTACGACTGATCATCGAGATATAGATTGAAAAATGTGTTGTGAACGCACACATCTGGAGCCTTTCACTTATTCATGAAGCGTGACCGAGGATTACATGCACAAGTGGTCAGTGGTCAAAATGGTACAGCTGATGTCCGTTCCTGTGAAGTGGCCTCATCGATGGTATACTGCTGAACCCCCCACTGCCCTGGCCAGTAGACCAAAGTTCAGCTTTTATGTAAGCACATTCATTACATAATACTGCAGAGTCTGAGCAGCTCACAAATAATTAATGCCTAGAAGTTGACTGAGGACTTTGCATCACTTCTTATGCTCAGTCTCATAGAGACCTGGACCCCCCGATGAAACGCCTGCTGCAGAACAAACAGCAGCAGATTCTTCCATCGTGCATCAGTCAGTTCGACATACGGAGCATGATAATGTTTGATTTTACATTTTCAATATTACAGTTTCGCACTGGAATTTTTGTGATGAACACGGCCTTATATCTTCAGAAAAGTCCATTTATGGATTCGACACAGCGACGTACTGGGTGGGACACAAGTGCCTTTGGTGTATGATCATGTGGTTTCCAAACTGCTGAGCGAGCAGGCAGGTGGGGGCGATGCTGGAACAGGATGGAAGTGGACAGCCAATGTGGTCTCACACCTTATTCGTCAAATTCTGGCATATGATCAATGTTTAGAACGTGCAAAGGTGACGGCGTCTAAATGAGTTGGATTGCAGATTTCATTGATTATTCATAATACTAACTGATTGTGTACAGCTAGAACGTATGTTCTGGAGATCGCGGCAGCAAAATACTGAAAATCATCAGAGCAGTGACCAAGCAGGATTGAGCGGGTGGCAAAACAAAGCATGTGGTTCACATGGATGGGGATGCTGATTTGAAAAAAAACATCTCTGAGGATGAATTAAAAATGGAAGCATTGCTTAAAGAGATAAAAAAAAGTTATTTATCAATACATAAAATCAAATAACAGCTGTATCTGCATACATAAAGGCCATAATATACAATAAGAAGTCCAAAAAATTGGATGAAAACATGTTTATACATCGTGATCTGTCTATTTCTATGTTTTCTTTGATGTTTATTTAATCAGGTTAGTCAGAATTTGTATTTAATTTAAAAACCATTATACGAGAGTTTAACTGGAGAACGACGAATGCATGATCAGCGTGTGCCTCACCTGCCACGGAGATGATGAAAGAAGCATCCATGGCATCGATGCCCAGGGTTCTGGCTCGGGCAGACAGGTGGAAATAGGGGATGAAGTAGGCCAACTGGCTGAAAACCAAAGACCACGTGTAGATGCAAAAAAACGGGTCTTTTAGCAAAGAGAAATCAAGCACTTTGGGTTTTAGGATGGGAGCCTCACTTGGCGTGCTAGCATGTGAGGAAAATCCAACAATGGCGGACCCATTCATGCTGCCATTGAGCTCCATGGAGCTGTCTGGGGTTGTGGGTTTATTCTGAACCAAATCATGGTGGGGCTCATGGCCATTCACGCCATTGAGGACCAGTCTGGTTAGTTCAGGGTTCACTGACTGGTCCTGGGCTTTCTGAGTACACTGCCTCTCCGGGTCTGCAGTGTCCCCGTGAGGAGGAGCAGGAGGAGGAGGAGAAGGAGGAGGGGATGACAGCGAGTCCGACTTGGAGATGCCGTTGGATATGTGAGAGCGTCCATTCAAGCAGCTCTTGCTGTATTCCTTGTTGGGGGGGCTCTTGAGGGAGACAGCAGGGCTCTTTTGGGTGGGAGAAGGGGTGCAGTTTGACAGGGTGGGAGGCTTCACATTTATGGGTCGCAATAGCATCCCAGACGCCACCAGATTCAGCATGAGACCGCCAAGGATCAGCATGGCCCCTGGGAGGGGGGGGGGGGAGAGACGGGACAATGCTTTAACATGTCTATTGTCACCACAAACACTCTGATGAAGGCCATCTGCCAAAAACACGTCCAGTTGGCGTCTTATATCTTACCTTGCCACGCATATTGGTCCAGAAGCAGCTGAGTAAATGGCGCGAGGGCAAAGGTCAAACCCATCCCAGAACGCCCGATAGCATACGCCGTCGCCAACCTCTTTCGGAAGTACAGCGCTGTGACCACTGAGAAGGCTTGGTATAGTAGCGCAAAGCCCATTCCTAGAAGCGTAAATTGTCTTAGTTTTGATGCTTCAGTCATCTTTCACAACACATTCAGTCTCAGTTTATTCGGCCTCGTCTGCTCACCGACGATCACCCCCATGCTGATGTAGAGGAAGACCACGCCACTGGCGAAAATACTCATGAGGAAGCCTCCGCTAACCAGCACCGCCCCAGTGATGGAGGTCATCCTTGTTCCGAACTTGGCACAAGCCACAGATGCGATGGGTGCTGCAGATGTGACAGGAGAGGAAAGTGTGAAGACGTGGACCCTCACAACTGTTCCTGGTTTTCTATTCTCAAGGGAATTTACAGAGGAAGGTGAGTGGGAAGGTGAAAGCTCTGCATTTATGTGAAAAAACGTTAGAGACAAGTCTGTAGCCAGAAAGCAGATCTGTGCAGCTGATCCAGAACGCAGCTTCTCTGACTCCAACCTCCAGAAAGACGCAGGCTCGACATGATGGACCCGATCCAGCTGATGCTCTCCGCTGAGCCTCCAAACTCATCTTGGAATGCCACAAAGAAGATCCCAAAGCTCTTCAGTGTTCCCATGACCAGGACATTTACCTGGATACACACACACACACACACACACATACATATATTTAAAAGCAACCACCATATCTTTGCATGGTATCAATTGCACGTCGGTACCGTTGGGTCGAATGACGATTCCATTATGTACTGAGGTAAATCAATACTCACTGATGGTTCAGTGATGAACGAGGGTTTGACGTAGCTCGCATGATGACGATAATATGATGTGACACACTTACAACCATTCTGTAAATGAAATGGATGATCGACTCGAGCAGCACATACCAGAAAGCAGTGCAACACCACCATCCAGCCCCAGCCACCATCCGGAGGGTCCTCATACTTGATCTCCTTCTCCTTCTCCTTCTTAGTGGTCATCGCATCTTTCCTGAACAGTTTCATGGCTGCTTCGCTTTTACTGGGAGAAGAAAAAGTACCTAAGCTGATTATACTACATAATAAACATGCCTAATTATTAATTACCCCAAATGTTGGTGCAAAAATCAATAATTAATATGAAGAAAAAGATACACAATCATCTATGGTTGTTGGATGTGACAGCCAGACGGACATTTGCACAGAGGTCCCCTCCCCAAAACTTTGAATCTTTGAGTCGAGTTTGTGTCGGTGAGTTTGCATAAACTTTGTTAAACAGAAACATCCAACAGTGCGTATTCATGCGTGAACTACTTGTTCAAAAGGAATAATTACCTCCCCCAAGGTGTTTGTTTTTCGATCTTTCCTTCAGCAGGTTGAGAAACACTGAGTACATGTGGTGTCGCATCAAAGTGGGACTGGATCACCAGCTCATGGCCTCCTTTTTTTTTTTTTCCACACCACGTTACTGCCACAGCATATTTTTAGTACTGCTTTGTCCTATAACATAATTATATGGTTGTGTTTTGTTTGTTTTTGTTATTTTATGTTTCTTACTGAGTAACTTACAGCCTCATATTACAACCTAACATAAACAGTGAATGTGTAGTCACAGCGATACCAACAGTTACATTATTTTTTATGCTATTTGTTGTGTGTTGTTTTGTCACACATACAAAAGTAACTAGCACTGGGAAAAAAAAAAGGACTTGTTTCCTTCATGGCCCCTCAGGGTGACACTGGTAACCTCCCACTCCAATGTTTCATGAGTCAACACAGCGAGGAAAGTCACTCTGTGAGTCAGTTTCAGGTGAACGCAGCCCTGGTCTTTGAGTGGCGTGTCTCTCCGATTATTTCAGGTAAACCATCCCTGGGGATGTGTAACGTCTGCTCTGCTCCAGCTCAAACTAACAGCACGTGGTCCCTCCCAGGCGATTGAGGGTCCACATCAGGTAAGATAAAGAGAAATATAACAATGCAAACATTTGCATTGATAGGTGACAATACACTCCAGAGAATTTGGTGGAAGGCCTGAAAAGTATATTGAAAATAAACAAACCACACACAGGAATTTTTAAAAAAAAGCAACATATTTCTCTTTTGGAATCAAAGTCAAACTTAGATGTCTGATGTGCCGCAGAGAGTTTGCGGATATAAACACAATGACCCCCTGGCAATGCAACGCTGCTGTCCCAATTATTGCTGCTGAAGTCAAGCATCTGCTCCGAATCACAAGTTCACAAAAGAATGTACTTTCAAGAGTGTAGTGTTTCATTTTTCATTTCATAGCTCGCAGGCTGCTTTGTGGAGTTGAGCAGAGCAGTGGATCACAACAAAAACAATCTTTTTTCGGACCGCGAGCATTTTTACACACTATCAGGCGTCACTGGATGTTCTCGCTAAGAATGTTACAGTCCCGTCCAGCTTGTGTTATGTGTGTCGCTCCTGTTGCCCTGTGGCCGTTCCTGCTCTTCTCCCATGCCTGTGCTGCATCAGCACTCATCAGCCGTGCCCTGATGAGGGGCCACATCACAAGACGGCATTTGAAGAGGAAATGTATCACAGCTAATTCTGTGTCCTGCAAAAGGCGCCAGCAAATGTGACCTAATTTCGCTGAAGTTGGAGGATCCCTCATGGGTCTGCCTCACGGAGATGTTCGTACACGGGCTCTCCACCAGGAGAAGTGGCGTGGAATTTATTACAAGTCGGAAAGATGCTCTGTGATTGTGTTGTTACAAAAGTACACTTGCTGTCATATGAAACTTTTTGTTTCAAGCTACTATTAAAACTTCCAATATTTACTGAGATGACACTAAGCAGCCATCAGCTCTAACAGGTCTGGTTTGTTTGGCTGCTTTCCTGGGTCGGGCCTCTGTCCTGAAGCAGGATTAGGGGGATACTGAGGTAACCTCAGGTTCAACTTAGGACTTTCAGCATCGGAGGTAGTAATCAAGAGGGTTCTGGAGCCAGTTGAGATCAGAATGACATCACATTTACAAGCACCAGCTCATGTGAAACCACTCCATTGTTATGTATGTTTGCATGTATGCATGAAGGACTTAAGCTCGCTGCACAGACCGCTGAAGACTTACACTTGTTGAACCTATAAGTGAGCGCTTACTTGTCATCTTTAATTCTTATTGTATCGATTCTTTTCCCACCACCAGGCCTGCAGCTGAAATAAGTCATGTTATTGCCAAGTGTTGATCCAACATACTATACAGCATGGCGCCAGTTTATAGGTTTCAGCAGCTTATTCAGACCAGTTCCCCCAAACACACGAAACAGAGCATGTTTTCATGCATCTGTTTCCATTTAACATAGATATATATGTTCCCATCCCACATGCGAGTCCCTGGCCTCACGTTTGCCACATTTATGATTGTTCATTCCTGGTTACAGTCTGACTGTCTGACTTAATGACTAACTGACAGTTTACAGCCGCTTCACTTCTTGACAATGACACAATTACACTTTCACTTTATACGTTACGTTTTTCAAAAACTCATTAAACAACTTACATCGGACATACACTGCTTGTTTGCTGCACATAAACACAAATCATTCACATCTCAGATACATTGAGAACATTTCAGTTTAGGCCAGGAATCTCCTCCCCAAGTAGGTTTGTAGTTCATACTACTGGGTTGCATTCCCTCATATTTTGCTCCTCTGCTTTGTATGCAGAGTTCAAGAGTTCAGAGTTCGTTTATTTAACGAGTATCAACCAGTTCTCAAGCTTGGTTGGGCTAAAGTCTGTGTGCTGAAGTACCAACTCAGTTATTAAATCATGTTAATGTAACAGGATCAAAGGAATATTTGTACATCATCACCCTAAACACATTGGCAGACACAACAAGCAAAGTAAACAGAATAGGCGGCTCGGCCTAATGCTGACAGAAAGTTGACATCACTATCCTGCTTCTGGTGAGAATGAAGGGAAAAAAATCAAATTAAATGAGAAAAGTGGGTCCACATTTTTGACTAGGTATAGGAAATATCAAACAGGAGTGGAACAATAGCGGAGCGGAACAATAAACCAATGGACGATGGATGAGCTACATTATCCAATGTTGCAAACTCACTGTAATATACTATCAAATATCATATACTTTATTATCATATACTTTATCATATAATAAAGTTCACTGTTAATTCGCTGGATGTGAATGAACAGTGAACTGTGAATTGTGTTTGTTTTGTCAGTGTACTTGTGCAGTCACATGAGCACCTTTTCATCCAAAACATTGGCGTGGAACACAATTTTTGATTAGAAAACACGTAGAACATCTTTCGTTTGCAACAATTCACCACTTCAAGTGACCTGAACAAACGTAGGAGAGTGTAATAAACGTGTGTGTGTGTGTGTGTGTGTGTGTTTGTGTGTGTGTATTCACACAGTCTGACTTAGAGGTGTATAAAAGGCAGGATCACTTTAGGCAGAAAGTGCAGAGCGG
>JBBMJM010000001.1:7200839-7218345 GCA_037832705.1 Centriscus cristatus | reverse complement strand
ACAGGATACGACAGGATACGACAGGATACGACAGGATACGACAGGATACGACAGGATACGACAGGATACGACAGGATGTGGGTTTGCAGCATATGGCTTCAAGTGATGACAACAGTCTCTGCTTTGTTTACTGGTCATAAAGCATCATGAGGTGCCTCGTTTCATATTTCAAACGTCGCCTCACCTGTGTACTCCGGTGACACTCTCCTCCACTATTCCCCGGACCTTCTTGAAGACACTGGGATACTTCTTGTAAACCCAGTGGGTTAAGTCTCCCCCGTCGTCCAAGATCTGATAAAACCCAATCAGAGGTGATGCTAGCAGAGGAAGAACAGATCCCTAATGGATTGTTGTCTGTGTACCATGTTGGCCTGCCAGCCCTCCGTGTTGACGCAGCGATCGATGCACCACCAGAAGTCGTCCTCTGACTCACCCTTCCACGCAAACACAGGTACCCCTGTGAGAAGTGAAACACACCGAGATGGAGGCAGAGAAGAGAGTCTGCACAACCGCACAGCCACACATTCCTAGAAATGTCAATGTCAAACTTCAATAAAGTCCACAGACTGTTTTGAACTGATTTGGATGAGACTCAGCAGCAGGACGATGGTTTCCACGGAGCTCAGAGATGAGTGGATCTCACCTGTCTCAGCGAGAGCAGCAGCCACCTCGTTCTGGGTGGAGTAGATGTTACAGGCAGTCCAGCGGCACTGGGCCCCCAGAGCGACCAGAGTCTCAATCAGCACCTGCGCGGGAGTGATGGCATGAGGGACGGTGATGGCGGCTGACGGTCGCCATGACACAGCAATAGGACGCCAAGAGAGTGGGAGGACATACCGCAGTCTGAGCAGTGATGTGGGTGCAGCCGACGATCTTCGCCCCGGCCAGCGGCTTCTCCCCCTGGGCTCTCTTCCTCAAGGAGATCAGGGCAGACATGTCTGGGGGCGCAAGGCCGATTACGTGCAAGAAGAAAGGACATGAAGGTCAGGTTTTCGCTTTGGGAGAGAGAAGCCTTTTTTTTTAAACAAACAAATAAAAAAACATGTTTTAAAAGGTACACGGTGGATGTGGTGTTTCACAAAGTCGGGCTGAGCCTGACGGACCCTTGTCAAGCACTCACACCCACTTCTGTCAGACCAGAGAGCCGAGTCGTAAAACGACCCGTGACTCCGGGGAAATAATGCAAGTTTCACGTCGGTGAGACCTTGTTCTGCGATTTCAATTTCACGCCGGCCGAATTCGGCCTGTTTGATGTTCTTCACGCAGAAGTCACTGCTGCCGTGGGTGTTGAACTGGGCTTTGTCTCGGGGGGAGGTTTCATCATCCGAGCTGTCGGTGTAGGACGCCGCTGGAATACGAGTAAACACAGTCACTATTGTGCAGAATTATCCAATTATCATTGACGTTGTCAGGAGAACAGGTTAGCGTTGCCTGCGTGTGTACACAAACTTAATGGTTCTCACTATGTATATGTGAAAATATATTCTGGAACTCTGGAACTGAAGCTCTTAGGGGAGGAGCACCTGAGCTGTAGCTGTCAGTGGACGACTGCGAGATGGACCGGGAGAGGGAGCGGCGGCCGGCCTTGGTTGGGTACTTGGTGAACTCCTGCTTGTCCTCTGCGTTTGCAAACTGGATCTGGAGAGAACAGATAAAGAAGGAACATTTGGTCACCATACACTTTCTGCACACAGAAGACAGTTTTGTGTTCAAACGCTCTGTAAATGACACTGTGTTATGATGTGTAAACAATGAGGACCACCGACTTTTAAGCACTGTAATTTGACTATAAACTGCTACTTTTTTCCTAGGTTTTCAACCATGAGGCTTATACAAAGGTGCGGCCAATTTATACATTTTTCGAACAGCCGCCCGGGGCGCTCTAGCAGGAAAAGTGAGACAGGTGGAATATGTGGGCACCTGCAGCTTACAGACAGGTGCAGCTTATGTATGTACAAAATGTTTTTTCCTTTAAAAATGTACGTGGTGAGGCTTATAATCAGGTGCGCCTTATAGTCCGGAAATTACGGTATATTGTTGGGCCCATTTTGTAATTTCCGTCAATTAAAATCAGTTGAGCCTGTTTGAGTAAATTGGAGTGCATCAGGAGAAAGGTGCTAATGTCTTTTTTTAGACGCTCTCTCTCCTGCTCTGTGATCCATGTTGTGAGCAGATATACAGTCATCGCCATGTCCATCCTGTCGCGCCCACGGCCTTTAAAGCGCCCGAGATGAAAGACGTGGAAGCACGTAAAGTGAATTAGCACGCAGCTAGCTCATCTATTTTAGACTGGCCTGTGACAGAACATGTCTGGATCCGATGTATACCACTCAGCTTGTGAATGAAAGTCAGAGGCTGGTTTTCTCTTATTCTCTGCCTTACGGGCCGTAATGATCAGAGTGAGGATCGGACTCGTCTGCCACTGCACTAGAAGGGAGACGTAACCTTTAGCTTCCTCAGTTAACTGGGTCAGTTGGAACAGTGAGGAGAGATTTGTTAAATTCAGCAGAAGAATCCAGCGACACTGAGCCTGATCATCGTCATGCACAGAGGAAGTACAGAACGATTTTATTCTGGATGTCTGTTCATATAAAGGTAGAAGAAGAAGTAGAAGTCTGCAGGCAGGCGTCGTCCCGAGTCCCCTGACAGTCGGAACGTGTCTTTGTGTCTTGGAATTTTAATTCCATGTGTGCAAATAACACTTGTGTTGAGTTTCACTAGAGTTCTGATTTTGTAACAAACCAACATTTGATTTAGTTCTTGAGCACCAACATATTTCAAATAAGATAAATTAAATTCTTACATAAAATTGTTCACAAGAACTTGTGCCCCAAACCACTCGGGAGCCACATGTCTGTGTCGACTGAGGTAAACAGAAGTTGACTTGTATTCCAACTCTCACCCTGCCACAAGCCTTGTGTAGAGTGAATAAAGAGATTCGTTTCCTCTGTGGGGTGGCCAGTCTGATCTCTGCTCACAGACTTTGCTGCATAATGGAATGCGAAGGGGCTCATGTAACGTCCCATTTTCGCCATGGCTGCCGACTGAGGGGTTCGGTCGACGGGAGAAGAGGAGCAGCTCTTCCATTCTACAGTGATTCATGCATCCGTTTGAGGTACAACGTCGTATTAGTAGGAAAGACATTTTGCGTCATTTTGTGATGTGAAAGAAGCTTTATGGCACGAAGAACAAAATTTCACAAATATCAAGGCTGCTCCCACTGAGATGGAACCAGAATTGTTTTTAAAAGGTTTTCCATAAACATGGGAGTCCTCTCAAGAAATGTGTGTGTCCACACCAAACCACTGAGAAAGAAATACACCACCTCCAAAAACAGAAGACATAAAGCATAAAACCTTTGCGATGTAAACAAACACATGAAGAAGATGGCATAGTTGCATATGGGTTATACGCACGCAAACACAGCAGTGACATCTTCACATTTATTCACTCTTCACTATTCACTTTTATTTTATGTGTCTTGTGTGAAAACGTCCCCTGTGTTGTTCATGGTGGCGATGGTAATATAATTCCTATGTTCACGCAGTCCAGATCCATAGAATGTGTTTGGACTAACAACTGATGCGCCGGCCGGCAGAGTTGACACAACACACAGATGACAAATCCGGGAACATATAAACGCCACACTGACAACACCGAGGAAGGTAACATCTGAGTGTGATGTGCTCTGCAGATACAGAGCGTACGTACACCTTCAAGGTATAGATCAGTGTTTGTTTAAGGACATAACATTACGCATCACTCAATACAAAGACCTATTTTCTACTGGGAGGATCGGTCCCTGAACGTGGGTGGGTGAAAGTATACAACTCGTTGAGTTGGTAGTCACTTTTCAAAGGAAGATTTTACCATAATTACCAGACTATAGAGCGCACCTGATTATAAGCCTCACCCGTACATTTTTAAAGGAAAAAACATTTTGTACATACATAAGCCGCACCTGTCTATCAGCCACAGGTGCCCACATAGTCCACCTGTCTCACACTTTCTGCTAAAGGGCCCCTGGCGGCTCTTTAATGTATAAATTGGCCGCACCTTTGTAGAAGCCTCATGGTTCAAAACTTGTGAAAAAAGTAGCGGCTTATAGTCTGGAAATTTCGGTAGTTATTTAACATTTGACACAGGATTGTATTACAGCATGTGACCACTCATGTATATAATGTGTATTACATATCAATTACGATGTCACTATTCCATCAGTAATTTTGAAAAAGTGAGGTCACCCTAAGTGTTTCCATATTAATTCCTTTGCAATAACAACATACAACAAATAATGGTAACTTTATTCACTGAGTATCGTCTGTTTTCAACTATCTACATTGTCACTCAGTAGGAAACTAAAGAAGCTTGCGAGACATCGAGAGCCGAGCAGATCTCTGCATGTCGCTGTTTTCACAACTCCGAATGAACTCGCTCTCACACAGCACTTCTGTGTTAGTTTTGCACCAGTTTGGATGTTGATGCAAAGTTTTGTTTTTTTTTCTTACAGTCAAACATCAGCGTATTCTTGTCTTTAAATTCTCAGCATTCCGGGAAACGAGGTTATTCTGATAAATGATGAATTTTTTACTGGTACTCAACATTCACCCTCAGTAACCAACGAACCAACCAACGTAGATCTACTCGGCTGCAAAACGAATACAGAAAAGTTAAGACACCCCAAAAGCCACCGTGGCACATCTGTGGGGGAGATGTTCAGTATCTTTAAGAGTAAGTGAAGTGGACGAGTTCCCGGTGGTGCATCAGTCGCGACTCACCCGTTCTCTCCCGTGCCCATGTTTGTGTGCCATGACTGGCTGTTCCCTCCAGTTTCCAGCCTGCGTCCCTGTGCCTGTGTGTCCTCTGTGTGATGGTACTAGGTGTCCCTGATGCTATTATCCCAGAACACTCCCAGACAGAGCCAGGGGGAGGTTCCCACCTATTATCGTGATTTCTAATGGACAACCTGAAGAGAGAGAGTGAGAGTCAAACTGAGCCTCTCACGCCTTCTCTCTCTGCTGCTGCCCTTGACAACCACCTGCTAAAGTCAGGCCGACACATTCTAAGGATGCTTTTTATCTTACTATTGCTCAACATAAAACACTTCAAACTTTGCTGTGTATTCCTGATTTGCACTTGTCAATAGGTGGTTTTAAACCTTTGCTTCCATTAGCCTCCTGCTGCATCAATAAGCGCCCTATTCAGTCCCATCTTACAGCTAAAAATACCTTTCTCTGTTAGATAGCAGGCCAGGTCACAGACTTAAGCTGTGTTGTTTCTGTCGGCCTGTGGTGTAAAAGGCTCAATGTGTGCCGAGCATAAGGCGATATGAGCTGCTTACACACGCCACAAGTGCCCAGCAGCACCCTCTGATCAGGAGGACACGCCGTCTGACCCACACAAATATTTGAACAAATACAAGATCCTGGAAATCTGCTCGGCTGAGCACAAAAAACAGTGACCAGGTCAAAGACGTGAATCTGAAATCAGCATTCTAGATTCCTTTTACAAAGGCGTCGGTTTAGATGAACACATACATGATGGATTACACATTGTTGTGAAAAATACACAGAGAGTTCTAATCCCTCCACCAGAACTATGTGACCTTTAGCAGAAACTACAACTTCTGGTTGTTACATATTGTTTAATCCTAAGGAATACGAAGGTAAAAGAGCCCCTTTACATACCAAAGACACAACGGAGATTGCTGAAACTAGTCAGTATGGACGTGTTGTATTTCTCAGCTTTTAGCAACTTTCCCCTCTGATGTTAATATGGGTCACACTGCTGGGAAAACACAGTACTTCACTTGTGTGGGCAATGGCAAATGCTGCCTGGAACGCCAGAAGCATCAGATAATGTTGTTTGTATAAAAATGTTGGCTATATGCGCAGTTCTGTGTGATTTCAAGCCAATCACTCAATGTAATTCTGAGATGATGCCACTAGGAGGCGCTATCGTGGCTATGTTTTTATTAAAACAAACCCACAGGTCAGGGAGTGGTGGGGGCAGGGGGGAGGGTATCTGCATTTGACCTTCGGGAGCCTCTGACAGATGATGAGCTAATGAACATAACAAAAATATATGTTTTGGGGAAAGAAAAAAAAAGCAGCCCACAGAAATGATGATGTACGGACAAATCCGCAGTCAGCGAGTCTCCCTCCCAAAGGGGCGTCTTGTGTAACTGTGAGATGGATTCAAAGAGAGAGGCGAACGAGTAGTGGTGTTCTTTGACTCATCCGCCCACGCTCCCCCCTCGCTCTCTTTCAAACACATTCATTTCATTTTTAATTTGGTTTTGTTGCTTTCTGTTGATTGTGTGACATTGAATGCACCAGCCTCAGCAAACTTGCGGCAATATTCTTTGTTTTGTTTTGTTTTTCAAAGTTCATGTTTCCTCCCACTCACTTGTTCTTATGTAAACGAGTGGCTCAGTTTGACACCAGCCTCTCACATTTATTCATAACACATTGGTTTGTTTTCATAGGTGCGCTGCACATTCCTGCCATGCAATATGTTTTCAGTCAGGCCCCGTGAGACGTTATTGCCTTGAACCTAAACAGGGTTTGGAGGTAATATATGTATTTTTCCTTATTGGTGTTTTGTCTTCCTTTAGTGGCCACATTTTTGAACCATTGCACAAAAGCACCCCCAGAAGATTCAGATTCTTCAGTAATTATGAGTTTGATGGCAAATGGAATGTACTTACTAACATATAATGTCCAATAACAGCACAATAACACTGAGAATACCAGTTTGTTGAAGCTCACAGTGTTTATTCAACCTGCTACATGGAAGTAGAATTATGAAGATCATATTTCAATTAAATAGGGACTGGTTTAGTAACTACCATCAAACTTTATAGGATGGATCTGCTGTAATAGAGACTCTAAAAATCCCATTGAGCGCAGGGGTCAAGATGTCCAGAACTAAATTCAGTTTACCAAGTGGTCCTATTAGGGAATCATCTGGATTAACCAACAAGTTAACTTGATCGTTCTGAGCTGGAAAACCACGTCTTATAGGAAACATATATGAGATCTCCTTTGTTTATGTGTTTTATGATGTGCTAGGATGTCTATTCTTTGGTTTCTTCTGCAGTTTTCATTATTAATATGAACGTTTCTCCTGCTGCTAGTCCATGAAAGATATATTTGATGGCATCACTTTGCTTTCAATATCTAAATAAATCCACCGTGAGAAGGACGGACGTTCTCAAACGATCTCTCTAATCTGATGTGTTTCCAAATTAGAAAGAGTCAACACTGGCTCACTGCTGTTCACATTTATATTTGTGACACCTGTTATCTGAATACATACAATGGCTCATACATTATGCTGCTTATAAATACAGACGTATTTTCCTGTTTTGTTTTGGGGGTTTTTCACTTGATGTTGACAGGTAAACACAATAGGATTCTACTAAAAAGGATTCAGATTCAGTTATTTGATGCAGTACTGGATCTGGTGTGATGACTCTTCAGCACCATTGTGTAACAAACTGGAAAGTCAAGAACCCCCCCCCACACACACACACACACACCACACACACACACAGGTGACTCTGATGCTGCTAAATCACCCTCAAGTAATCGGTGATGTGTTCACATGCACACACTGAACAGATTTAACAGCTCATCACAAACAGAAGTTCAAATGAGTCCAAGGGCACGACCTCTATCAATCTGCACAAATTATATTCTGTGTTGAACATGAGAAAGAGGGTTCAACATAACGTATGGAATGACTTTTCAAAGGTCTGGTCAGTGTTCAAGAGCTCAACTTGGCTTTCAGTTGTTGTCATCATGTAGATGCATTATATGCATTATAGATGCAGATATATAGATACAATGAGCTGCTTTGAGGGAGTAGTGGTAGTGTTCAATATGTTGTTATCTTTGGTAATAATTACAGATTGGGATTACTCTTACATCACATAAAAATAGCTTAAGGTGCCTTAATCATGTCTGGTGGGATGGTTTGAAAACATGACTGATGTGCAACATGAACCAACACATCCATCTTTGCTGTGTGCTCCAAGGTGGAGCTCCATGTTCATGTGGAGAAACGGACTAACTGAACGCGAACTGCAGCAGTGTAGCACTTCACCGCAGTACAGCGTGTTCTGAGGGATTTACCCTCCTCTCCCGAGCCTGCACCAACACACGCAGCCTCTTCGCCCAATGACAGTGACTGATGCTGGATCATGGCTCCTACCTTCTTGACGGATTTCAGAGTGGGGACTGCGGTGAACGCCGCAGAGGACATCTCCCCGACGTTCATGTTCACATCGCTGCTGTTCTTGCTGACGGTCAGCGCGGAGTATTTCTCCGCGACGTTTTCCGTCTCTTTAACATATTTCGTGGCTTGTTTCACCTCCGCCTTGCACTCCGTCGGCGAGTCGGTCATCGCATCCAGGTGGTTCGGATCCGTTAGCGCCGCTGAATGGAGACTCGAGTCAGGCGTTGTGCGTCTCGTTTCGGCTCCGGAGCTTCAAAATGACCGAAGTGAAGGTCTCCTGCTAACCACGACGCGCTAAGAAGCCTCAGGAGAGATTAGTCGCCCGTCTCGCTCCTACTTTCAGCGGGAACACTTGTTTCGGTCGTCCTGGCGGTCTGTCACCCGCACACAGTACCATCTCTTGAGGGGAGGGGCGGTGTGTTGTTGGGCCGGTCACCTGAGCGACTGGAGGGGAGAGCGGAGCGGTTAGGTAACGCTTACAAGTCGTTACGCATTACCCGTTACACGTAGGCGTTACTTGACCGCTGGTGTACAGAAGCGGACGAGTTTCCTGCATTTGGCCTAGGTAGTCCACGAGCGCTGCATCCTTCACTGTGATTGGCTGCCTAGTGTCCCTAAAGGTTTTGATTGGCGGAGGCACTTTGGACCGACCTGTTAAGCCATTTCAGGCAAAATATAAATAAACCACACAGAAGGACAATGTGGATCAGTTTCAACACACACACATTTATAGTATGTGTGTGTGTGTGTATATATATCTTGAGGCTTTATATATTGTTGTATGCTAATGACTTGCATGTATCATAAATATTGTCAAATACAATTGCACGTAAAATATCAGCACTTAATAGTTTCACATTATATGGTTAACATCCCACATTTGTGCGATCATACTGCATACGACAAACACATGACTAAAAGAAAATTGGAAGTAAACCCGTGTGCCACTTATTGCAGTTTAATGTGTTTGATGTATTCAATGTCAAACTTTCATTATAAAAAATGCAAAACTGCATTCCATGGGTAAAAAAAAAAAAAAAAAAACTACAATGATAGAAACAAACACTTACGTGACCTGACAATGAACTGCATGGATAGAGGATTTTTCCTATAAATACCTAGTCTAACCATGAAATTGTATAAAATGCAATAGAAGATAGCAAATACAAGCAAGTACATCCAATGCACACTGCGAGAGAAAAGAATTCCTATACATTATTTTCACATCAGTATCACATTTCAGTTTCTGCTCAGTGAATGCAAGTTGGACAATGTCCATTTCTCAAACAATAAAGGCCGAAAATATGAATCATCACATAACAAATATGACACAAGTGTAACACAAATGTCTATAATAGTCTCTGAAAATAGGCTGTACCATTTCCAAGTATCAATAAGTGACAGATTCTTGGCTTTTCAAAGGATTAGGGTGTGACAGAGGATGACTTCACAGCTTTTGGTTCCTCTTTATCGATGGCCCTGTTCACCCATAAGGTGATGTTTCATTTCAATTTTGTCAAAATGAGATATAAAAAATTAAAAAAAAGAAGCTGGTCCTAAGTGCTTGACCAGACAGGCTGAGTGTGGAAGCCTTCTCTCCATTCCAGACAAGAGGACCAGCAGCCACATGGCTTGCTCCCTGGAAGACCAGAGGAAAATGAGGGGGGAAAAAACATTGTGGTGGTGCATGGCGGCGGGCCAGGATGAAGTATAATGGGAGTAGAAGATGCAGCAGATGGGAAAGCTGGGATGAAGTCTCAGTCAGAATAGAGTTGGCAGACTTGAGTGATGGGCGCTACGAGACTCGGATCATCTGAGCTACTGTCTCATCAGCTGCTGCCTGGGCTGCCTCCTGTTGTTGCTGCATGCAAGAAGGAGAAAAGCTCGGTGAGGTGACAGAATACATCTCAAATTGTTAACTTTTCAGTGTGGCTCTGGTACATGATGCTGTTACCTGTGCCAGAGCTAAAGCCATTTCCTCCTTTTCCTTCGGTGAGAAGAAACGCCCTCCATCGCCTCGCTTGCGCTGCATAGCATGACGATGGCGAGACTCGTGGAGGTATTTCTGCAAAAAGGAACGTGGGGGAATGGGATTTTTGGGATTTCTTTCTGCCCAACACCTGGCAACAACACCACCATACTGGAGTCTATTGTAGATTAAAGCACAGAGCAAACGGCCATACCCTTCTTTCTTTGGGGATCTTTCCCTCGGCCTCCAGCTTGGCTCTGGCCTGTCTTCGTTTTAGAATGCGATGGTACTGCTTGGCATTGACATACAGGGGCTCCTCCTCCAGCATCTCAGCTCCAGGCAGAGGGATACGCTGCATTGTGGGAACTCCGCCACCTCCAGGCACCATCTGATGGGAGGAGAAATTGAAAAAAGGCAGACATGCTTAGGATCGTCAGCATAAAAGCTGTGTTAACTGCCACAAACATGTACTGTATTTTCTGCACGCATTTCGGCCTCATAGTGCAGAAAATACAGTAGCTACAGCAGAAATGTCTAATCAGTGTCACAATACAGGTCAGGGCTTTGTGCAGCGCTGATTACATCTACAGCTACATCTAGATACAGTTAATTAACTGGTTTGATGTCACACGAGGAGGCTTGGAAAAACTCAGTTAGTGGGAACTGGGGAATCATCTGTATTGTTATCTTTGTATTGTCTAAGATTGATGGTTGACATCAATACTACATCACAATAACTCCAATATGAATATATGGCAGACAGGCTATTGGGTAGAACATGAGCCGTGAGAAGTTGTACTAAGTTTCTTACTTTGATTTCCCTTTTTATTTCGTACAAAATGTTACTATGTTTAAATTATAATCATTAGAGTAGAAGCAGAAATAATGTTATTTCACACAAAAAAGAAAAGAAAACATTCACCAACAAATGATCTGGTAACCTTTAAAGCTCTGTGACCTCCAACCACCCCATGTGTGGGATAAGATCAAAACAGAAAAGGTAATAAGATGCTGGGTACCTCTGCACAGGGTCTTACCATGACCATTCCACCTGCATTGACCATGTTGCCGGAGACAGGCAGGGTGACGGTCACAGTGCCTTGGCCGCTGTTTGTGGTGTTAGTGTTGGCACCACCTGCCTGCACAATCTGAGCACCTGCCAAGCTGGAAGCTGGAATTGTGATCATTCCTGCAAATAGCCACGATCACTAAAACGATACCTCAACAAGTCAAGTACAAAAGGTGGACGAGGGTTTACCCTGCTGCAAGACGGTACCGTCAGCATTCACCGGCTGATAGACAATGGTCTGTCCATCGGCTGTCTGTGCTACCTGTTGACCCTGCACACTGATCTGCTGCCCCTGCGAGAAAACAAGCAAGGACAGAAACACACATAGGTGGTTAGAAAAATGATGGCTAAATGCATTTGCATGTGTATTTGTGTGACTTTAAGACCTGGTTCTGTCCAGCTGTGATAGCAGTCTGTGGCTGCTGGATGATGATCTGCTGGGGCTGACCCTGCTGGCCCTGCAGCTGGAGAGTCTGACCTCCCTGCAGCTGAATCTGACCAGGCTGCACCAGCTGGATCTACACACAGGCCCACATACGTCCCAACCATTCGGTGAGGGAACACGTTTTAATCAGGCCAGATTCACATTTAAAATCTGGGATGTTCTCCTCACCTGTTGTAGTCCTTGAGCTCCAGATACAGGAACCTGCATGATCGTTTGTCCCTGACCCCCCGACATAGTCTGCACCATGATGGGTTGTCCTGATGACGTGATGAGCTGCCCACCACTCACCTGAACCATCAGAGGCTGCCCCTGGACCTATGGTAACACAAAAAACGGTTACAGGAACACAGCCAGCCAGGGCGTTACATAGGAAGTAACAAAAGCAGCTATTCCCAGGGTGTTTTTGACATGTATGTTCAAAGTTGAACAGCTTATTTTTTGATATAACTCCTCACCTAACCTTGTCCACAAACTCACTAGATTTTACAGGAATAGAACAGTAGGTGAACGATGTCACTAAAAATCACGGGGTTATGTTGACCTGAAAGGAACGAAATTACTTGGTTTCATTCTATAATTGATCAGATTACAGTTTGGAGTGACATGTGAACACACCAAAATAGGAAGAGAAAAAAATAATGCAAAAATTCATTTTAAATCAAGATAGACATCAAATGGACGATTGCTAGTAAAATCTACTAAAAACTACATTTAAAGCGTCGTTAATTATGCTATTTCAAGACCTGACTGAAGGTGGCAATCCATACTATGGACACTCTTTGAGCTTGAGTTAGGGCTGCTCTTATAAGATATAAAAAATATATGACTTACTCATCAACAACCAAATATGCAACTTTATGTGTAAAACAGTTCAAGTCGAATAAAGCATGAGCTATCGATGTCTGTGGGATGATTATGAATCCTCACCATTTATGGATGATTCTAGTGTTCTGCCAACAGCAGATCATTTGAATAATGATCTGAATGTCTCAGTTCACAATGTGAGCACAAGCGGGTGAAAAAAAGCTGGTACACTGCACACTGCGGTACACTGTTGTATTAGGAACATGCAGTTCACGCAGCTTTAAGACATGCTGGGGGCGAGAGAATGGACCAAACAGCAGAGATGGTCATGAAAAACAGCCCTGGCTGTAAGCATGCAAATTCATAGGCTGCAAAACTGTCATGACACAGATGCAGGGCAGCAAAGACACCACTACCTGGAGTGTCTGCACCTGCTGGCCTGAGGCCGTCACCACTGGCGCCTCTGTTTGCAGCTGCACAGCTGTCACTGTGCCCTGTGTCTGCAGGCAAGGCAGGATAATACAATCTCAGATATAGATATTATCAGAAAAATTAATCTGGAAACCGTTGAAATGCTTTCCCCTAGGAACTGGCTTGCACACAGTAGAGGGTTAAATTGTGGTGGATTCTGAAAACAAGTCAGCTCAGACAATAGTGCAAACTCTTCCCAGTTCTGCCCTCACCTGCTGTTGGATCTGTCCAGTGGCAGTTTGCACGACTATCTGCTCGCCAGCAGTAGTGGTGGCAGTGGTGTACTGCTCCATGGCGTTATTGCCACACTACCCTCTTGAGACAAAGACAAAAGACACAATATAAGCCAGCATTAAATTGGTAATTAATATCCATCAATTTAAGGTATCAAATCACACAGCCCACTCGATGGTTATCGCCTATGTATATTGAAAACCTCTATTACTTACTGATTCACTGCAAAGGTAATATATATCAACATCGCATTATAGTGCATTTTCACTGCTGTCACAAAAAATCGAATCCTATATGCATGTTTTTGTACACACATATATATATGTATGTATGTATATATGAAACACACTACATAATATAGGTTAATATAGAGAATGTTGAACAGGGATTCTGTAAAACAGTACGCTCACGGAGGCTAGCTGGACTAGCTAGCGTGCTAGCCCGCTGAAAAGCGTGGTAAATTCCAGTAAACGTCGAACTAAGGCCAAATAACCAGTTCACATTTATTCAATAAATATTTATTATACATGCTGTTGTCTCTTGGATCGTAATAACAAACAAAACGACGCTAGCCGATAGTGCCGCGTTAGCATTATCAACCATCCTTTGTCTGAAATTCTGTATTTTCGCTACCTACTTAGCTAATGTTAGCTAAGGCTTGGCGAGCAGCACAGATCATGTTCCCTCATAGGAGACAACACCGGGAACATGAAGTTATTTGCAGGCCATCTGACACGAAGCGGAGCGGACAAAACCAAAGAGTCATTCGAGTTTTGCATTTAGCAGGGATGGTAATGTGGTTGGTCCATGACAAACCAATCCGTGCTGACAACTACCAATGCCTTCAATCGGGTCTCCCTTACCGTATATTCGCTGTCCGGTTTCCCTCTGATTGGCTCCAGTACAGCTCGCTAAAGCCCAATCAACAAAGTGAGCGGACAAAATGGCGCAAATGAGGCAACGGCGCCCAGGAGGAGGTGCGCTGCTGCGCAGTCGCGCCCACACGATGCAATACATTCACGTCGCAGGAGATATGGCGGTCCTGGAAGTGTCGGCAGATGTCGCTACTGACATGTAAATTTGTAATCAGCTGAGTTTTTAATGTCAGGTACAGATTGTTTATTTTTAACCACATTACACACAGTAAATATGTATAAATTAAATTATGCCGTTGCCTCGTATCTGAGTATCATGTCATGAGCAACAGTAAATGCACCGCCACGCCGGTAGATGGCAGCACCAAGTTGTGTTTACGAGATATGCGGAGGTCCATGTTTGTAGGTCTACACGAGTTTGCCTCAAAGTTTCGTTCCGCGTTATTGGATAAACTGTCAAGCGTCACTTTAGGCTTTCGGTAGGGTGTTCAAAGCGGATTGAGGTGGTAAATGTGTCTTAACAGACCACAGCGAAGTCCGTTCACACTCAATACTTAGCTTGATTTATCTTAGCAGAGCAAGCTAATGTCGTGAGATGGCTCGATCTCTCCAGGTCCTCTGTCTGATCTCCAGGTTTGGTGCTCGGTCAGTATCTACTCAAAGCTATCGATTTGCCAGCAGAGGTGTCAGCAAGGCATGGACAGGACACAGCGATATCCGCTGGGACAGACAGTCAAACAGAGCCCCAAGATACGATGCGATGTCTGACGGCGACTTTGGTTTGGAGGAGGTAGAGGACAAGCTTAAGGCCTTGGTGGAGTAAGAATTGTTTTAAGCTGAGACAACATCACAAGTGTATCTGCAGTCTTCAAAATTTGTGATTGACGTTTTTCAGTGAGGAACGAAAGAGGCAGAAGACAGTGAGGTATAACATCCTGAGGAGGCAGATGACAGCATCGGGACCTCCAGACCGGAAGTTAACCTGGGAGGCTATTGAGCAGATCAGGTGAGTGACCATCTCTTATCCTGTCGTTCATTTTATTTTATATATCGTACAATATTCACTATACGTGTTTTTTCTTCGTATTGTATTGATTTTGTTTACTGTACATTGGTGCACAGATAATTCGAATTATTATTATTATTAGCCAGCAGGAAACCGTTAACAAAGCACTGTTTAACTGATACTGTTGAATCTCTATGATGTATTTCTTACATGTTTTATGAAGGAATAATTGTCATTCACTAAATAAAATGCCCCATTTCAGATATCTGAAAAAGGAGCTTCCAGAAGAGTGGACAGTCGAGCGTTTGGCTGAAGGCTTCTCTGTCACGCCTGATGTTGTCCTGAGAGTTCTCAGAAGCAAGTTCAACCCTTCTCCTGACAGAAAAGCCAAACAGGATGCTAAAGTAGTGGCTAGACTAAGTCTGCACGGACTTCCTCCAGGTGCTGGGACAGAGCAGAGTCGGCCGAAGCTGCCTGGAAGGCAGTCAGTAGCTGCACTTGCTGCTGGAAGCGGAGAGCAGGGTTTGGTCCCTGTGGCTGTGCGGACTCCCATAGTTAGAGATAAAAGCTCAGGATTGCTGGTTAAAAGTTCCACTGCTGTCACTGCTCTGCCGTCCAAGCTGACTGCTTTTACCAGTAATGAAAGTACAGTGATGACGTCATCGCCTGAAGCTACCAACTCAGATCCTGTGGAGGGCAGAGAGGATGAAGACAGTTGGGATGGACAGCTGCTGTCTGAAGCAGAACTTGAGGGCTTTTTTGGAATGGAATATCCGCCCCTCCCAATGCAAGTTGGGAATGAGTTCTTTGATGCAGAGGGCAATTTTTTGTACAGAATCTGAGGACTTCTTCAGGTGTCATGACCAGTTTGGCATCATTATGCTCAGTCATTCTGTGTGGACTACAAATAAAAGAAAAATGTTAAAATCTTGTCAGGACAGAAAATATTTTCATAGCATTTCCAGTATACAAGCATTTATACTTATTTTGCTTTAGCCAAATACCTTTCACATTATAAGGCAAAATGCCCTTGATGCCAGTATTGTTACTTCAGCAGGCGTTTCTATCCTGACCAGGGATTCATTTAATGAGGACCATCATGATGGTGATATGGGTTTACCGCTGCCATGTCCCTTTGCACACACGTACTTGTACATCAGAATAGCCATGGCTTACCTTTGGTGTCAGCATTAAGAGTCAGAGAAATCAGTAAGAGGAACATATAAATTTATTGTCAAACCAAAGAAAACAAAGAAAATTGTCTCAGTTCACAATGAAAAAAAATTCACACAGCAGAGAAACAGCAGATATAAAGATGTAACCTTGTACAGTTACATCTTTATATCTGCTGTTTCTCTGCTGTGTGTACATCACAATGCGTTATTAAATTAAGCAATTAAAGTGCGGATAGCTGATCAGGCTGGTGGCTGATATGTATCAGTAAGATGCTGGTCACACCTTGGGAGGGAACAACTCCGTAGTCACAGCAGGCACTTGCACAGCCACATTCATGCAATATCACATGTACTGCACTCGGAACCTGCTCGTAACTAATAAAAGACTGTATGAACCCTGCATGTGTAACACAAGACAATGTGCAAATAATTCACGGCGATTGTTGTTTGTCACTTGACGGGACAAACAACAAGGACCTGTTGGGACACGTCCACCAGCTCAGTTCTGCTTCAATAGTATCGGAATGAACACACATCTAGAAAACTCTTTCAAGAACATACAATTCAAATTTCAAACAGGAAAAAACCCTCACACTGTTTTAGTTTATACAACTGCCTCTTCGCCACACTGCTTACGACATATAAAGAGTAGAATTTAGTTTTCCCATTGCTCCTGTGCATCTAACGCAGTTTATAGACAGATGCAAGAAGCTGTTGTAAAAAATGACTTATCAAACTAAATCGTCTGTCTACCGACCATGTGACAATTTGCTACAGCTTAAAAGTGTCAGTACAAAAACTGCTCAAATAATTACAAACACGACCTGTGTAAAGAAGTCGTTCGTCGTGTTCAACAACTCACATTTAGAAAATATGTCTTTAACTATAAACTTTTAGCTTACAAAGGGCCTTGTGCTTGTAGTTAACAGAGACATGAGATGCTGTGTCAACCTGCATGGACAAGACAGAGAATCTAAACCTGTTATTGCTATCAATATGTAAGCAAATGTATCTCACTACTTCAGCCATGGATCTTCATTCCATGGAGTAGCACGAGTAGGGAGGCTTGTGTTCCCAATACAAACGACGACAGGAACTGTCACATCCGGGCCCAGTGTGACGCAGATGCGGGGCACGCTGACAAGCACTTGAATAAAAACGATGGGAATTAAAAAGGGACTTGGGGGAAGAATGAACTATGTACAAGTGTATGAGAA
>JBBMJM010000001.1:7180169-7194307 GCA_037832705.1 Centriscus cristatus | reverse complement strand
CTGAAACTTCACAAGGTCTGAGGAAGAAGTTAAAAACTTTGACTTCAAATAAACTAGCAATCACATGACCGAGATCGCTTTCCCTGAACTGTGGTGCTGCAATGCATTCTGGGAGTTGGAACTGTTGGCGTTTTAAATGTTGTTTTTTGTAAATAAGTGCACATCATGCACTTATTGGAGTTTGTGTTTTAATGTGCTTTTGTTGTAGTGTTAATTTCGCAAGGTTAGTAAAGTGTCCTGTTTAATTCACCCGTGACTGTGAAACGTGTGAGATACTTTCCTGCTTCATGAGCAACATTGTGTCCAACATGTCACAATAAAAGAATTAGTGTGTAGCTGACAGATGCAGCTGTTCAGCTCACTTAAATCGGATACTCATAATTTGTCTGGCCACACCCTGAAAATGATTGACCAGTAAGAAACTCGTGCAGAAGAAGACGTTAGATGAAGGCTTTTGGGCTCACAGACAGTTTGAAATCAACCAAAAGCTCTGATTGCATCATGCGAGCACAACTGAAGGTTTGACGTTACATTGTTGCTGATGACCGCCAGAACGGTGGAATTCTCAGGGTTGTAGTCGATCGGCGTTTGGGGGTTGAAGGGCAGAACATGACTGCTGAAACTCCGTCCAAAGTCATCGGAAACAAAGATCCGAGTCACAGGCTGTCCAGAAACCTCTGCTGTCAAGATGACCTGCAAGACAAAATTCAGACTGATGAAACCACAGAAAGTGCAAAGATAGAGTCAGTGCAAAATGTACAGTGGTAACAACCAGGAGGACTTGACCAGGACTTACCTTCCCAGAATTGTCGGGGCTGACATTGATACCAAACTCTGACCTGATAAAGGTGTTGTTGATGAGCTGTGTGATGTCCCGGAATGACTTCCCATAATTCTCACTAGCAGACAAGAGGTTGCATTCAAATAAAGTGCCTTTATTGTACACAGAAGATAGCAATAATAGGACTTACCTTCGGTAGAGTCTAGATTGCCAATATTTCATCACGAAATAGGGGACCTTATAGGTTGTCAAAACCAACATGATCTGCAGAGAAAAAAAGGATCAGTTGTGTGTCATGCAGAATGTACAAGAGAAATCAGCCCAGTATGACACTCACCCCTGTGCCCTCTCCAATCCAGTCCATCTGCGCTGTCCTACTCTGGTCAAAGAAGGTAAACTAGAAGAAAAACACAAACAAAATCAAAACACAGGCACAGTAACAGTACCTGAGGTATATACCGGTCAATGTGGGGTTCGTACATTACACATCTGATCTTTGATCAGAAAATCACATAAACATGGTTTTACATTTTCCTTGGAGGAAAATTACCATGACAACATGAAAGGGTGTCTGAATGAACAAATATGGATGGACACATGTTAAGAGAGGATCTCAGAAAGGTCCATATTTCAGCAGTTTTCCTAACCGACACTTTATCAAAGAGGTCTTTGGTCATAGCACCTGTGTATTGAACTGCTAGGCAACAACAACCGCTATTAACTGACAATCTGGAAGAACCAAGGTGTTCTGCAATTGTGCTGATACCCTAGATGCAACAACTGTTTTGTCTCTAGCCTGTTCTTGTATCACCGGAGTAAGGGCTTTACACCCCTTACAACATATATGAATACATTCCTTCTGACAGTACTTTTATGTATTTCTACTTCATAGCTACAGAATATCACATTTCATTCAGGTTATACTATCACTGAGGCTAAGTCTATAAAAGCAGAAATGCAAATTCGATCATATAGATAATTATCTGCAACTTCGTGGAAAGGGTTATGACACATTTGATAAAGACTTGGCTTTTTCTTTTGTCTTTCCTGGTTCAGAAAAAAAGCAAATCACTGTATCCTCTGGAACTGCAACTCTGTAGCCCAAGACCAGCTTTTAATTACAAAATAGGCAGCACACTGTCAGTCACAAGGATTCTACTGGGTCACTTCCCTGACAATGATGTAATTTTACTCTATGAGAACTGTGGGATCGTCAAACTGCCAACATCAGTCACACTGACTTTATATCAAACATTCAAAATACAAATCCGTGCCTCTGTGGACCCGTAACACTGCACCTGCGTATCATCTTCTGTTCGCCCATTTGAGTCTGTCAAGAACAACAAGTGACTTACAGAACGGGTGTTGTCGGTTAACGTGGACAAGGATCCCTGGTTAGCACTGCAGGAGGCTCCTTGCCCGGCGCTTCTTCGTTGTATCCTATGGTTTGGAGATGGCAGAGACAGGTTGGATTTCATCACAAAAACCGTCTGTCCGGAGGGTTTGGAAACCGGCTGTGTAACGAAGCCGGTTGTCAAAGTTACGATGGATAGCGCCATAAAACAATGCAGCAAGAGTCCCATGCTGTTCGCTGAGGTGAAAAATAAAACAAAGAAACAAAAACGAAAAGGAGTCAAGTATTGCTTGGAAATTGAAGGTCGCTGCGGCTCTACCGCGGCTGAAATCAACACAACAGTAGTCCCCTTGACAGCGACTGACTTCACCGTTTTCCTCCGCAGTACTGGTATGCTATGGTATAACGAAATATTACAAAGCCGTTCGGGGCGGTTAACGTCAATTATGAGCGATGACACTCCTTCGCCTACATGTTACAGTAGTACACTGTACTGTCACCCAAATTGTGTCTGTGGGTCATAGCGCCATCTGCAGGGATGCAGCGATGTGATTGGTTTCTCTTTTGTAGCGCACCTAAACTCTCTTGTGATTGGTTAAATACGGAGAAGGCGGTGCCAAAGCAGACCCCACATGACAGGCCATATGTGGAGAGGCTGTCAAAGCCATTCATGGTAGGTTGTGCCATACTATCGAGCTGGCTCGAACGTCATTTAAACCGCAATATTTCATCATTTTGGCTGTATTTGCAGTATTCTAGTTGACTCGGAACACACAGTGATAAAAGATTTTTTATAATTGTTGTGCAATGGGACTAAATGTTTCATACAAAACTTAATATTGATTTATATGCAAACTAATTGCTCATAGACAAACATATTCACAGAAAATCATCTGACGTGGAAATGAATAAAATGGAATTATCATTAAAAAAAAAAACATGCTAGTGATGTCTTGACATGTCTTGAATATGTGAGGATAAATGATCAGCAAAATTAACAGCAACAAAATATTACATACAGAGTATAAGCATCATAGAAGAGTCAGAGTAACTGACATTAAAGGCAGCAAGTAACTGACATTAAACAAACATCTACACCATATTTTTGTGGAGCCTGCTTTCACAAATTACATTGATTTATTTTGTGGGTAATACTGAGCCATATTGTATTCTTTTAAATTCAATTTGTGCATGTGCCTGTCTTAAACCCATGACAGGCAGTCATGTGTTGCAGGAAGGGGGGGACACCAACAGCATTTGTAGGCAGCACCATGGGAGAGTCAAATTAAAACACCAAATCCTGACAAATTCATACACTGTTTGTGTTTCTCATCCAGTGTGTTTAGTCATTATCTCTATGAACTCCCAGTGAGGTGGGAAAGCAAACTGAAACTATGGTGGCAAAAGGCAGGAGGATCATGGAGTCATAAATCCATGTCGTTTCTCTCATGTTGATTCTTTAGTGAGGCCAAACCAGCTTGATAAATTTGCAAGTATGCAAAAGAGCTGTCATCACTTTGTTGAACAAGTTGGATGGACGAGTTTCAATGGTTCCAGAATCACTGAAACCTTATCCACATATCCCACAGCTGTACACTTGAATGTGTCCTAACTCTAAATGTGAAGTTGGTCTTGCTTATTCCTTGAACTTCCAGATAAGCTCAGAAATCCAAACCATCAGATCTGTAGAACAGCACTCGTTCACAAAGGGAGTACACAATGGAATGGAATTGAAACCCTCTTGGTTTACTGGGATTATCTCATAATTTTGACTTTTTATCTCGTAATTTCTACTTTTTATTTCATTAATTTCGACTTTCCATGATGTCGTGATTTTTATTTTTTGTACTGGCGGAAACGGGCTTCCATAAGCCAGCCAGAAGTGCTACATTTACTTTATTACCGACATGTGCAGTTTGTCAGAGTGAAATCCAAGTCAAGTTATACAAGCGTTCCGGTGGCGCCCCCTGGTGACGCAGTTACGTCACTGATCACGTGTCATCCAGTGCTATTCGCTGAAGTTGTAGAAAAGTTCGAGAGGCTGAAGTGGCTCTAGGTTGTCGCCAGGAAAGGAGTTATACTGTTGGAACTGGGAGGTCATTCATCTGGACAAACAATGGAATCAGTGGCCCAGGTAACCACACCGAGAGCGAAACTCGAACTATTAGTAGTGACGTTTCATTTTTACCAACACAAACTATTGTCGTGACTTCCCTTAGCAGTGCAACGTAGCTATGTTCACACCGCATCCTCCCTTCTCTCCAGAAAGTGTTAACATCTGGTTTCAGTCTTGACCTGGGACCTCTGAAAGAGCCGCTAGCCTTCATCCGTCTGCTAGAATGGGTAAGTTTGGACCAGTCCCTTCTCTAGCATTGGGCCTGATGGCGGGGGATGTTTTTTAGGAGTTGCCCGTTCTCGGTAGCAGAAATACCTCACAAATGGATTCTGGTGTTCGTCTTGTGACTCTGCGTGTAGAGTTGGAATGAAAGACTGTGTCCAATCTGCTGTGAGCTGCAAGTTAACGTGTGAACAGCAGCTGCCTTTCTTGCTGCGTGTGTTGGTATGTGTGTGAGTATTAGCATGTTCACCTGTAGCATGTGTGAACATACGTGGTAGGAGATGGGTGCAGTGGTACTATGACCATAACCCTACTCAGTGCTTCTTGCTTTCACATTCCACACCCACCTATTCACTATTGAAACTACATGTTTATACAGCAAGTTTTGTTTTTTGTCCTTTTGCAGTTCACAGTGCTTTAGTTGTTCACCACATTGACTTTACATGCACATTTATTCAGATTTCTCATCCGAATAATGAAACGCTTTGAACTTCTCTTGGAGGTTAATACAAGTATCTAATTATCTATGAAATCTTTCAATTGTGCTTTACTCAAAGAACCTATGTGATGAACTCTAAACACAAATTAGCTACATCCTGTGATGAACACAATCACTTCCTGTCAGCAGCTGCTTCCTTAAAGAAACAGAAGTTACTGTTAAAGCAATTGAGTAACAGCTTTTGGAGTGTCATGTCCTCAACAGTGTGTGTGTTTGTTTTACCAGGTGTTCTCAATATTTGCTTTTGCTACGACTGGTGGCTACAGTGGTACAACTACCGTCAACATTCAGTGCTCCGGCAGTGCCAATCAAGAAATACACGCAGACTTCAACTACCCATTTAGGTGTGTGTGTGTGTGTGTCAGCAAAACACAATGCATCGTTTGCCGCACACACGAGTGTTTGACTTTTTAAAAGCATGAACAAATAGATTCTTTTTGCGTGTTTACGCAGGTTGATGGAGCATCACTATGAAGTTCCTGACTGTAAAATCAACCAAACAACATCCAGCATTTACTTCCTGACCGGCGATCACGCGTCATCCGCACAGTTTTACGTCTGTATTGGAGTGTTGGCGTTCCTCTACAGCACTGCCACAGTGATCCTCTATCTGGGTTACCAGCATGTGTACAGGGAATCTAGCCGTGGCCCCACAATGGTACGTTTGCCTGCATATGTTTTTCTCAGTTGCTATGGAGATGCTTCTCAGTTCATAACTAGCTTATCATCAGATTATGTTCGTTTATTTGCAGGTCAAGTGAGAATGTTCCCTGCAATGGACGGATGTACGTTAATGGTTGTGTTTGTCGCTTGTGCCTTGTGTAGCAGTCGAGCAGAAGGTCAAAGAAAGCACACTTAACAGACTTGTGTAAATGAAAGGGCGTGGTTCTCAGCTTGTTTTCCAAGAAAGCTCAAGCTGAGTCCACACTGATAATATTCCTCTTCTGCTCTACACTCTCAGGACCTGCTGGTCACAGCAGCCTTTGCATTTCTGTGGTTGGCATCGGCCTCGGCTTGGGCCAAAGGCCTGTCGGACGTCAAGTGGGCCACGAGTCCGTCCACCATTGTAACTTTCCTTGACGTTTGCAAGAATGCCAACAACAAGTGCAACGCTGGGGCCACCCCTCACATGGGTCGGCTTAACGCCTCGGTGGTACGTTAAAAGTCTTTTTCCGACATTCTTAAACGTGTGGACACGACTATAGCATGACATGTTTTTCTTGTCTATTGTTTTTTTTCACAGATTTTTGGTTTCCTCAACCTCATTCTGTGGGGTGGGAACTGCTGGTTCATTTACAAGGAAACCCCTTTCCACAAATCAGCCAACCAGCCTGCGGATGTGGAAGGGGCAACTCGGCCATCGTAATTCCACAGCTTCTTCGTCTTTGCCTTGTCTAACAACCTTCGCCATTAACGTAGTCATTTAGGTTAAAAGTGTTTAAAAAAAACCCTGTAGATTTCAAGCTAAAACTGACTGCTCCTGTTCTGTTTTTCTTTTGCTCAGTATTAATTTGGCGTTTAGGACTGTATTATGTTGAATTCATGTTAAGGTACTAATATTTGTTCAGACTGAAATCAATACAGGAATACAGCAGTCGAACATTTCAGATGTGCAGCTTTGTTGGTGTGAAATCGTAGTGCAGCGCGACGTTAATACTCATGAAATACAAGGACTATTGCATCATTTGTCTCCAAATACTCAGGGCTGTTGAGTGTACAAATTCCAAAATGCTACACAAGAAGAACATTTGTAATAGCTAAAAGTCTGGACTGAAAACAGCAATTCTAAAATGTAGGAATTAGGAAAGTGCACTTCCAATGAAGTTATAGCACCGTATTTTCTGCACTATAAGGCGCACCTAAAAGCCTTCAATTCTCTCAAAAGCTGACAGTGCGCCTTATAATCCGGCACGCCTTATATATATATGGAGCAATATTGATCCGCAACAGGTCTCGCAACTTCGGGAAGCAGCCACCGACTCTGTATTTTCTACCGTAGAAGTAGCGGCAAGTAAATAAGACAAGTTTCCGAGGGACATCCAGCCACTACTGTAGCTTCTATTCTATGTGCCTTATAATGCGGTGCGCCTTAAATGTGGAAAAAGTTTTAAAATATGATAGTCATTGAAGGTGCGCCTTATAGTGCAGAAAATACGGTACTTAATTAGGGAGGGAATCAGTTGCCAATGAGATTATTTATCATGTGTGAAATTTTAGCAATTTTATTTATGTCTTATTCGCTATGTTGCACCCCTTCATCTCACCGTGTTTAAGTTTAAAGTCAAAATATTTTACTGTAGATGGTTTATAGCTTTTTGAATTTAACAATGAGTACTACAGATAGTAAATGTGTTTGTTTTGCTTGATACAAAATATGTAACAGATTAATTCAGAAGGTAGCCAAGCAAATTTCTGATTTAACACCCACAGGTTTAACATTAATGGTTAATGCAAGTCGTCAAGTCATTAATGACTCCAAAAAACACTCCTAGTGGAGAAGAAAGTATTACTTCTATCAAGGAGGTCATGTACTCCTTTCCATCTGTCCATCTGTCAATCAGCTCACAGTTTCATAAAAAAATCCAAAATTAAAAGATTCCCACGAGACCTTTTGACCAGAGATGTCTGTCGACCCGTGGTCTGTCGACCTGATCTCTAGATGTGGATGGAAATCTAGTGAGGTAATGGTTCTTCCTTTGACCAACAAACATCTCTGGTGTCTTTTCATCGATTATTGCTTTAAGATGGGAATCTTTGTCATCAGTTGTCTCCATGATAGTTTTAAATACAGTATCCTAGAAATCCTTGTTACCCGTGCCAAGGAGGTTGTTTTCGTTACTGTTTTTGGGTTTGAACTCCCGATGGTCACATGCTACCCGTCATTTTTCAATAAATTTGCTTTTGTACTGTAGCGTCACCTGCTTTACTGCACACATCCGTGACCCCTTGTCATGGTTGCATGTATTTGATTTTTGTAACTGACATTTGGGGTTGTTACTGTCTGGCTGCCCTTGTTTGGTTTTGTGCCCATATTTGGTTTTGTGTTGACACCCCTGATGTCATCTGCAGAATGTATTGACAGTGTAGGACTACATTTCTAATTTGGGTTTGAGATACATGAGTGTATAATAACTCATAATTGAATTACTCAAGAGATTTGATATTGCACTGATTCAGAAATTCCCGAGGCTGTGTCGTTAAAATACCTTGAAATGGCAGATGTGCAAGCAGATAAAATCTTAACCATTACGCTGTTGCTCAAATTATATACTAAAACAGTCTGGTCTCAAGAAAATTAGGAATTTTGGGATCAGTCTGAAACTTTTTAATACATTAAAATTTTACACAGTAATGTTATTGTATTTACAAATATTTTACTTATGTGTTGAACCTAATGGACTCAATGTAGAATTTGACAGTAAATCACCCAGTGATCAAACGTGTTTAAAAAAACAAAAACTAAACTAAACAGTGTTCATCTGATGATAGTAACAGCGGGCTAACATGAAGGAGATGTTAGACCTCCATTCTTCGTCTTTACAGTGAGATAAACATCAGATTATCGCGGGCGCGCGCGTGCTGACGCTGTTGTGTTGCGCGTAAACATTTTGCTCGTGAATGCGCAAGAGCAGCAATGGCCGCCTTGGATCACCGAAATCCTAATCTCGACGATTTTCTCGGATTAAATTGGACTTGTTGGGTAGATAGGGCGAATATTTTAGCATCTGACGGTGAGTCGCTCTGTCCGGTCGCACCTTGGCCCACATCGTTTAAAAACGTCGATTGTCCTGTGAATTATTTTTTTGGTAACAGACTCACAGAGCGGTGGAGTGCAACAACCCAAACAAAAGACTCGCTGGGTCCTAGTGCAGAGGGTGTTTTTTCCCCAGCAGTCTTCACTAACTCCAAAAAATGAAAACAAGTTGTTTGTGTTTATAATTCAACATTTAAAACAAAATAATGAGTTAATTGTTCTACACAAACTGCTCGTCTGTGGTCATGCACGGCCACAATTAGCACTAGCCTGCCTGCTAATACCAAAACAAAACAGTACTTAGTGTTTGTTCAGTTTGTTTCCACTGAAATCCATACAGCCAGCACAGAGGACTGACAAAGGAGTTGCTGGTAAAGCATGAGGAACACTTACTGTCAGTAAGCACATTTACAATTTAGGGGGGGTCATCTTGATAAGGCATTAAATTGTCAGCCAGAGTGTTTGGGGTGCTGATGGGTGACCCCAGACAGTTTGTATGGCTGCTTGTTATTCCTCCTGACTGCAGATTGACTTTCGCTACTCACAAAAGGTTAGGGATATTTGGCTTGACTAGAACATGTAAGACATTCATGCTACAGCGATATCATTGCATGAAAGTAGGCCATTTAAGTAGAAACAAGCCCTGGGGGGTTATACCACAACAACACATGCTGGACAATAGTGCATCAATGTCGACATCAGTTGGTGTCTGTGCAGGAGAGGAAGAATAACAGCAGCAAGAGGCTGTGAGAATGTGCCTATAACATGAAGGTTGTCCATGACAGTGATTATCAGCCACTAGCAATGTTGTGCCGTCATCTCCGCTAACACATGGAGGAATGTATCATCATTGACTGCTTCTGTATGTGAAAGGATCTTCAGAATGAACTAGACCCTGCTGTTCCTCTAATGATAGAGGAATTATTCCAAAGGAAGACCAATTTGGAAATTCTGGGACATGCTACACAAATGCCTCGTTCCATTGTTTCACACACATTTTGCGCACTGTCATGCAGCTGAGTCTGATGTTGAAGATGACAACAAGAATGGGAGGAACAGCTCCGAGACCATGACCCTCAGGAAAGAAGGTAACGATGACAAGAACTCTGCAGCAACACATCAGTGAAGTCTGTTTATCTCAATTTTATATTCTCCTCTGCAGATATGCACGTGTATGGTCAGTACCCAGCACTTGACGAGTTCTATCTAGTGGTGTGCAGCCACTGTGGACAGGTGGTGAAGCCTCAAGCCTTTGAGAAGCACTGCGAGAGGCGACATGGCTCGCTCACAAAGATGTGTGGCCAGCCGAGTACTTTGGCTTCACAGCAGCGGCCTCGACCCGGCCGGTCCGTAAGTGTCTCTTCCTCTCAAGAGAGACAGAAGGATGGCAGATGTAAAGAAGCCAGCGTCCCCACATCAGCGCAGTTTCTTGTCTGCCAGCAGAGGTCCACGAAGGCCCCAAAAGAGACTGTGAGGTAAGATTGATCATACTGTGAGAACACACGGAAAAGTTAATTCATAATGTATGAATTGCATTAGTCTGATGGTGACGTCTTCCTCTGACATTCTGTCCAGTTTACCTTCAGTGGGGAAGTTCCCCCAGGAGAAGCCGCCTCTCCCACACCACTCCGCCTCCTCGCCTTGCCCCAGGGTTCCTCAGCGGCACTCGGGACCACTGCCCACTGTCATCTGTTCCTCCTCTTCTTCCTCTGCGTCTCTGTCTGATGGTCTGTCTGTGCACAAGTCCCCTGCTGGGCAGCTGAAGGAGACCTCCAGTCCTCTGTGGGGAACAAGATCTTACAGCCGGATTCACAGAAGCAATGACAGTAAGTCTCTTGGTTTTCTCTGTTCATGCTCTTCTATCGTAGCTTTGGTACGGACGAAGAATTTTATAAATGTTCTCACCAGCAAGGTTGTATCATAACTAAAACATAGCATTGATAAAAGCTAAGCAGGCGATATTAACTGTATGGGGGATGGTAACTGAAGTATTACTATCATTACTAAATAATGTTTGTTGTTTTTCTGTTTTTGTCCTGTAGAAAAAGAATGTGACGTGAACAAACCCTGCAGTGTGGTGGATCGGGAAAGGAAAAAGCTGTGCAATCAACAGCTTATCTGCAATGTAAACTGTCAATCTCGGCTTCTATTCAGTTGACTGTGTTTTTGTGAAGACTGAAACACGTGAATGTCTTGCTCCCTCTTTGTTGTACTGTCTGCACAGACTGACGCCATCCACCTGCAGCAGGGAGCGTTTGGAAAGACTAAAAGCTTTGAACAGCTGGCAACAGCGTCAGCAGGTCGAGACGTGGAGACGCTTCCTCTCAGATCAACAGAGAAGGAGAAACATTTAGAAGCATTAGAAGAGAAAATAGCATCTCGGTGTCGCAAATACAACTTCAACAACAACTGTCACGTTCTCAGGTGTGTCGTGGCTTTTTCTCAGGTTTCTCAAGGTTTTTATATGTAGTTATTACAAACTGTTGCTAGAGATGTGGCAGGAGCACAACCTCACTTTGCCTTGAGGTGTAACTTTATTTTTGTAATCACTCCAGTCGTCAACAGAAATAAGTCGTATAAAAACACATTTTGAGCATTCATGTTTTTTTGACCATACGCATCCTTAAAGTGTTTTCCACAGAGGCTGCTGCTGCTGCTGCTGTTGATCATCAGCTGATGTGTCTTCTTTTTTGCCTCAGCAGGTCCAGATGTCTGCCAGAAAGCTTTCCAGAAGAAAAAAGCGCCACCACTGTTAAAGTGGAGGTACAACCTCCATACCCCTTCAGCCAAAAGCTGCTGTCAAGTGAAGAAAGTGACGACGAGGAGCAGGCAGACGCCGCAGACCTGCATGCCACACCCTGGCACCCCAAACCCCTTGGTGTGAGTACAGGAAGTGGCAGTTGCTGGTTGGTCAGCGGGTTGAACGTCAGGAGCAGCCGTGCACAGCTCTGCAATGGTTACCTGAGTCCTGTACCGGAAACATTCATTCGCTTGTTTCTTGTCCCTAGCTATGCACTTTTGGATGCCGCACGATGGGCTGCAGCATCTTTACCTTTGACAGGCGTTTGCACCACCTGCGCTTTGCTCTCAATGCCATGTTGGAGCAGCATGGGAATGATGACGCCTGGAAGTGAGTTTGACACGTGAAATCTCACTGGGTCTTGCCCGTATAATATAGCATCTACATGAGGTCAATGCAGCATCTGCTTTAGGTCAAATGAACAATTTTATTGGTTTGCTGGACTGTAACAAGAAAAGATCTGATCTGAAACTGACAACAACCTCTTCTGATCGTTTCTTCCGAAGTTGGACATGTGTCCTGATGGATTTAAGTTCATTGTTCTTTGGCAAATTGTTCATGCAAATTGGGGGCGTGCGATAATTTTGACCATGTCAGTTTCCCCAGATTTTCTTAAAGAAATCTTGAATATTTATTTTACATTCCAAAGTGTTCACGTATATTTCAAGTATTTAAAAGATACAAACTTGATTTTTAACTTTACACACTTTATATTACCTGCATTACTGCAGCTGAACTATCACAGCATCATCAGTTTAAGTGTGTAAATATCTTATTTCCATCACCGTAAGTAAACCTGTTCCCCCCTTAACTTCCAGGAAACGGCCTCATTTATCCTCCGGGCTCAGATCACATTACGGCACGCCTCCACGTGTTGGGTCGCCCGTCAGGACTGTGACAAGACGCTCCCGTGCACCTGGATCTCTGAGCCTTGAGTCGTCATCGCTGAGACACGTGGACGTCAGAGGACGTTATCGGAAGCCTCAGATGACCACACCAACCGCTGCGGGTCTTGAGCCTGAGCGACGGTGCATTCCCACCAGGCGACCCAGCCAGGAAGTGTCCGCTACTACTGCGCAGAAAGTTGTCAAGCTTTCGCACGGCAGTAAGGATAAACTGTCCAGCTTCATCAGGGATACCCCCCTCCATGACAAGGGCCAGTCCCAGACCCCTTCCTCCCATGGACCACGTACCGATGGTACGTTCTTACACAGAAAGAAGCCATGCCCGTCTCTTCCACTGGAGAGGCAATTTTCAAACATAGAAAAGCGATCTGCTCTGCCTTCCCCTCACCACCCCACCCCCGGCTGCAAAGCAAAGCCTTCAGGGATGCAACAGAAAGCGGTGGACTTTGACCAGAGGGCTCTTGGGCAAAAGTGTAAAGGTAGCAACGTCTCCCAACCCCTCAGCTCCTCGCTGTCCAGGACTTCCAAGTGTCAGCGTTTGTCCTCCTCCCCCTGCTCAAGCCTCATCTCCTGGAAAGGAGAGAGGTTCGGGGATGTGCTGTCTTGGGGTGTGGAGAAAAGATCCGACTTCTGAGGAGTGAGTGCAAACACACGCTTGAGGTTTCCTATCATCAGTGTTTATCTGATGATGCGTATCTGCTAAATGAACAAGGATCCATATAATATAGGACGTGGTAAGTGACAGTTGGTTGTAGACTGGCCAGACTAGTGCCAGAGTAGTGTCAAGTCACAATGTCTGCACAGACTTTCACAATGAGCACACTACTCTGTGAAAAATAGGTATTTTTCTACATGTATTCTACATGCTCATTGCCTGTGGAACAACGTATACCTCAATGTAAAGCTGCTGCTAAAATGAAATCCAAAAGTTACACTTTTATAGCCTGTTTATGTCTGTTACTTGTCTGCTGGTGTGTGGCGGCTCAACATGCTGTCGTATGTTTTCTAGTCCACCGTCCTCTTTTGTCTGTTCATATGGGTCGAATAAACGTAAAGTTGTACTGTATTTTTGTGGCACTGGATGGCGCCATCTGATATTGGGTCAAATCAGTGCGTTTTTAAACTTTTGATGAAGATTGTAGTTCCTTACATTCTGTAATTTACAGCATGTGGATCACGAAGCTGGTTCTCTGTACGAGAGTCAGTATGCAATAATGAGCTTATATTTATACAGTCATTCTTTGTCATTGCCCCTGTTATTTACTGCAATAACTGTTTTCAATAAAAGTTTTCGTAAACAAGAGCAATGCATCATCTTGCCACTAGATGGTAGAAAGACATCAACTTTGCATGATGAACTTTAGGTTGCAGAAATACATCTTGTACATGTTTTCTCCCCTGGTATTTAAAATGAACAGTTACTTCACCTTTTTCACTTCCTACAGATCTACAGTTCGCAGGAGGGCATGTGACATACATGTTGAGCGTGGATGACGTGTATTCATGAGGTCGTCTCTTAAGATCAGAGGTCACCAACCGGTTTTAAACTGCGAGCTACTACAATGGTACCGAGTTATCCACGGAACTAACACTTTGATGTACACTTATGAATATAACAAAAGTGCCCGGTTTAATTAGAATTCGGATCAAGATGAATCATCAACAGTGACAACAATGTAGAAATACTAAAGTTTTACCATGCAACAC
>JBBMJM010000001.1:7148172-7158535 GCA_037832705.1 Centriscus cristatus | reverse complement strand
TCAGGTGTCTCCTCAGGTGTCTCCTCAGGTGTCTCCTCAGGTGTCTCCTCAGGTGTCTCCTCAGGTGTCCTCCCCTCCCTCACTCATTCATTCCTTCATCAATCATCCGTACAAACACGTTTTTTCTTCCCAGTGGGCGGGGCCTCAGTGGAACGTGCCGGAGCAGACCAGCTGGTTGTCACTGCGACTCACCTGTTCACTGGTCAACAGCCGGGCGATCTGAGCTTCAGCCCCGGCGACCGCATCACCGTGGTAACCCGCACAGCATCACAGTACGACTGGTGGGAAGGGCGACTGGACGACGGGCGTGTCGGCGTCTTCCCCGCCAACTTCGTCACCTTCTGAGGAGCGGCCCCTCAGTGACGCTCAGCTGTCGTAGGCCGTTGGTGTTTGGGGCCTCAGGGATCTGTTACAGTCACGTTTCTCCTTCAACCGTCAGTAAAGATTTCTAAGGACTGTCACACTCTGCGTCATGGAAACGTGTGTTTTTACACCGTCCCGTTACCACACCCTCAGATGCTGCGGGACGTGTTACCGACCCCCTGACGACGCTCACTGGTGTTGTATATTTCAAATGTCAGGAGGTTTTTCCTTCCTTCTTTGCTGATGCTGCTTCCAAACTCACAGTGACGTCATCACTCGCCATCTTCACGCAATCGAAGGAAGAAAAAGGTTTCTTTTCTTCTGACGCGTTCCTTTGCTAACAGCCCTGTCGTTGCATTTGATCGTTTTTAGAACATTCACTAGGGTTAAATTTTACTGCTGCAACACTGAGGTCTGAGAGGACATAGGAGGCAAGGAAGGAAGGAGACACCAGAAGGAGTTAGGGAAGGAAACGGGAGAAAGACGTTCCAGTTTATTGACGTATTAACATTTTCCTTTACAACAAACGATAGATAAAACTGACACGACTATGAAAAGTAGCAATGAAACAAATAAACTACTCAAATAAAGTTCACTACAATGGACAGAAAGCTGGTCGCATCACATGCGAGCTGTTGCTGTGGACAGGAAGTGACCACAGTGACTAAGAACGAGCACTTTTTTCCGACTGTTGTGATGAAATCCCCCAAAGTGTGAGCTCGGACGTCCGCTACAGCTGCAGGTCAGTCTGCTACCTCCTCAGAAGCTACGGTCGCCCTGAACACCTCACAATTCACATTCGGGATCTGTCAGGCTCTGCTGGCAGCTGCTCGCTGTGTTTCTGTGGCCACGGTTGCCATGGCAGCCAGTGGCGTGGAGTACGCTGACGCCATGCTCTGGAGGCCGGAGATCAGACAGCGCCAGCTGAAGCGCAGAGCTTTCCTGACGTTCTGTGGAGAACCAGGAAGTCGGTCGGTACCACCGGACTGTTCCATACACAGGTTTCACATCCTTGGTGTCTATGTACAGATTGGTCATATTTATGGTTAAGACGGATTTCCCTTTTTTTGTTATATTTTCAAATGTATATTCCTATTCTGATATTTTTTTAATTTGTAATATTTAGGTAAAAAATATGTAAAATAAACATTAGAATTTCAGATATGTGCATTTTGATCATGTGCAAATTATGTCTCTAATACGCGTCACTGTTATAATACTGTTATAATAATTTGAATTATTAGTAATATTTCATCCTCAGTAGTTTTGAAGACATTTTGTCGTATTTCTTTTTTAAATGTGTGTTATTAATGTCATGTATTTATTTATTTGTTAGGGTGAATTTGCTTGCTCTCTGTGTGGGTTCTCTCCCACCTCCTAAACCAAGCTGTGGTTAACTGGGGGTTTGAAAGGGTCTTCGGTTGTGCATGTGTGCGTGCGTGAGTGGTGGTCTGTCCTTCCTGTGGGCCTGTGACGAGCTGGCGACGTGTCCAGGGTGTACCCCACCGTCTGCCTGCTGACCTCTGGGATCGGCTCCGGCGCAACCCCAATTACATTTGAAAAATGTGTGTTTGATTAATCCGAGATTTTAAAACATTCACCTGATCATTTTCCTTTTTTAATCATTCCAAATCAAAAATATTTTTCACTTGAATGGTTTGGTGGTGTTACCATGGTTACAGGAATGACTTCTTTATACAGCTGATTTTGAGGTCAAAGGTCACCATGCTGTCTTTACCTTCTTGTACTTTTTGTACTTCAGTTTCTTCTTTTTTCTCTTCTCCTCCATCCTCTTCCTCCTCTCCTCTGCTGCTTCCTCGCCTCCTCCCTCCTCGATCAGAGGTTCGTATTTATCCGGCAGGATGGAGAAGTAAACCTGTTTGGAGGTTCTCCGCTGCGCTCCGTGCTCGTCCTCTACCTGCGCTCCCATTCTCTCGTTCCTCTCCAATGTCCGTCTTCTTCAGGACCTTTGGAACAAGGGAGTGAATGAGGGAGGAGTCAGACTTTATTGCAGCCTCCGAGCGCAGGATTTAGCAGAGGAATGTTTGTTTTAGCCAAACAAACAAACTGTTGGCATGGCGTCAACATCCGAAAACTAGAAATGAGTGCTACCCACAAGCATTGTGCACAAACATTCAAATCTGTTTTCTGAACTGAACACTGAGTCTATGAGAGGATGTTTTCATCTGTTTGGGTCTAAATGATCTCGGGTCAAATAAGTTGTTTTCTTGTTTGTTTAGATCCAAATGACCCAGAGTCAGCTCTGCTAATGCTAACATGCTATTATATTTCCTTTTGTTTTCATGTGTGTTCAGGTCAAGTCTGCTAATGGCTTCAGGCTGATTCCAAACATTTTTCATTTTTCATTCCGCTCTCTGCTGAGATTGGACACATGATCCAGGTAGAAAAACACCGGAATGATCCTTTAATACCAAAAACTATTGTCTACAGGCTGGAGGCAACTGTGCTTCCTGTTTCCTGTTCAGTATAATAAATCAAGACAAAAATCTTTGAACAGGAAGTGAAAGCCTGCTGGATTTCTAGACATCACCATGATCAATTATTATTTATTAATCTTAAAAGTGACAAAATGGAAATAATAAACGTTAGATTCTATTTGTTTTATTAACACAAATATATGAGCATATATACCAATGTATTTCATCAAGTATTTTTAATGAAAAACACAGATAATATTTTATCCCGAATCATTTTATTATGGGACACAGATCAGCAACACAAACAGGAAACGTCGTTACTGTCAAAATAAAACCAGTGATTAAGAGTCCTACGCACTATTATCGTTCGATTACGTGAAAAATAAAACATTTTAGTCTCTAATCGGAAACAAACGGGTGACCAGAGGTGGGAAGGTCAGCTCGGCGTCTGTCAGCGTCAATGCCGACGTAAAGTTACGAGGGATTTTATTTGGAAGAGCAGGTCGAACCGGACGTTTTCTCGGTAGCATAATGGCCGTGCTGCTCTCGCCCTTCGGTTCAGGTCAGTGACACTGACGAAGGTCGTTTGCGTGTGTATGAACGCGTTCCAAACAATTGGTTGAGCTGCGTCTAACTAACGGTTTATGTTGCTTTTTTACAGGTATAGACGCGTTAATGCTGAAGTGACAGCTAATGCTAAAGCTAGCAAAGCACCCCGGAACTGTTACTCTGACGTCACATACGTTCGCCCTCAGAACTGGCGTTTTACATTTTTTCTCAAAAATAGTCAATATACTTTATTTTACTGTTTGTTCTAAATGGAAAAGAGGATGAATGAGGGAATGAAACTTGGAGTTTGTTATACTCAATAGTAAACGATATTATTCAAACGTGCGCTCAACATTATCTGTGGCGGAATGAACAGAACAGAAACACTGACATTAGTTGCGCTCGTCAAATCGCCAGTTTTATCTGATGCCGTCGTCTAACAAACAGTCATGTTCATTTTGGTGCCACTGTTTAACACAGTAACGTTAGTGTCGCCAACTAATAATGATGTTAACTTTGGTACATTAAGTAACATGGAATAGAGTTAGTGCCGCTAGTTGAGACACATTAAGATGAAGGTGAATTTCGGCTGAATTACATGAGAGATAAATAAATGAACACACAGGAGCATGAACTTACTTATTAATATATATTTGTCAATTACGTTCAGAAATTCGGGACGTGTGACGTGCGATGATGTCACACATCGGATGGGCGTGGCCCCTCTGCAGAGGTCAAACTCGGACGTTCTGCCGTTTGCCGCCACCAGCGGTATTGCTCTCCCGCTCCACAGACGTGTTTCAGAACCTGGCTCTGGAGGACTGGATCGACGCTAACGTGGACTTGGCGCAGCATGGTGTCCTACTGCTGTGGCGGAACCGACCATCCGTAGTCATCGGACGCCATCAGAACCCATGGGCGGAGTGTAACCTGCCAGCCATGAGGCAAGCAGGGATACCGCTAGCACGCAGGCGTAGCGGCGGCGGCACCGTGTTCCATGACCTCGGAAATCTCAACCTGACGTTCTTCACGTCTAAGAAAGCGTACAACCGTCAGCGGAACTTGAAAGTCATCACTGATGCTCTGAGGCATCTACGACCCCAACTGGACGTCCAAACCACCGACAGGTTCGACATCTACCTGAAGGGGCGCTACAAGATCTCAGGTACTGTCAGCCAATCACAAGACAGTGGGCGGAGCTTAAAGGGAGTCATGAATCAGTGCCACCAGCTGACACAACGTGACGTCAGTACAGTTAGCTAACAAAGTAACGTCCATTCTGCTAGCTAACACACAGTAGCATCAGCGCTGCTAGCTAGCACTTCACTTCAACACTTACTGGATGTCAACGAGTGTCACGAAAGTGGGACGGGCTAAAACTAATTCCCCCAATCCCGTCTTTGACCTCAGGCAGTGCGTCCCGCCTCAGCAGGAAGTCGTCCTATCACCACTGCACGCTGCTGCATTCAGCGGACCGCTCCGCCCTCCATGCCGTGCTCCGCCCTTCCTGCCCTGGTATCCAGAGTAATGCCACTCCCAGCGTCCCCTCACCTGTCACCAACCTTGTGGACCACGCCCCCACGCTTCAGTGGGAGGAGCTACTGGACGAACTTGCGAACCAGTACTGTGCAGGTACCGCTAACCGTGGCTAAACAAGCTAAATTAGCAGCTTTGAAAGTGAAAATTAAAAAGTCTGTTCCTGTTCCTATCATGCAGTACGTCCCCCTGTTGGCGTACACACATTAACGTCATTGTGGCGAGCTAACGTCATTTTATTGACATGTAATCCCAGCCTCGACCCTAACATCTGTCTTTGCCCTCAGAGTTCAGAGCCGGCGCTCCACTGACTTCGGTGGATCCCGCTGACGAGGCGGCGTTCCCCGGCATCGAACGGTTGGCAGCGGAGCTGCACAGCTGGGACTGGACGTTTGGGAAAACACCAAAGTTTGGCATCCAGACGCGGCTGGCGCTAGCAGACGGCTGCACCGCGACGCTGTGCATGCAGGTGAAGGGTGGTGTGACAGAGAGCTGTGAGCTGGACGTCCCCTCTGATTGGCTGCCGCCGCTGGCGGCCCACCAGCTGGGCGCCTCACTGGTAGGGGAGCGCTTCTGCCCATGGCAAGCGGGTGTAGCAGTGGCGCCGCTTCTGCGACAGGCCGAGGGCAGTGAGTGTCAGGACAGACTGCAGCGCCTCAGTGACGCCGTGTTGGTGGCGATGGGCTGAAATGTGTTTGCTAGCAGCACAGTGCATTACCCCCACTGAACTCAGAGAATGGATGAAAAACGGTTTTAATTAAAAAATTTGAAAATACTATTTATTTTTTATTTAAAAAAATGTTGTGTTAGATATAATGTATTGTGATTTATCATTTTTTTAAAGAACAAGTTAAGAATAATTCATTCTTTTCTTTTCTTTTCATTCTCAAAATTATTTCGGGAAAACAAACCCAAACTCTTGTCTTGATTAATTGTTCAGTTTTAAATTGGGATCGGGTCACGGAATAAGCGGCAGAAAATGAATTAATGAATTTAATTTTAACATTTCATTTAATTCCATTTATTTATTTTACTATTTTATGACTTACAAAAAATGTTTCAACACACACACTCATTTGTAAGCATGTGTTTGTACCATGCAATATTAAATGAAATGTAAATATCCCTAAGGACACACAGGTTTAATCGATCTTTATCAGATTTAATCGATTTGAATTGAATTTTTAAAAAAGTTCTCGACAAACTTCCTGCTCTGGATTTCGACGACTTCCGGGTGACGTCGGTCTCCTCCGCGGGTCCGAGTGACGCCTCTTCCGCTGTAGACCACCTCTGCCAATGAGAGCCGAAGTGCCGTGTGTCCGCTCCACCGACAACCTGACAGAGAACTGAAGAAGCTCACTGCGACATGGGGAAGAAGCAGAAGAAAGCCGGGGAGGACAGGTAGGTGACGGACGCCGCCGGGTGGTCGCCCACACAGCGAGCTCTCTGTACCCTTTTACCTTTAGCCCGTTAGCCGACGGTGCAGCTGTTAGCTTAGCGGCTAGCCGACGCTAACCACGAGTCGGTGGACGTGTGAGCGGCGCAGGTGCGTATGTGTGAGTGTGTTTGTATGTTAGTTTGTGTTAAGACGAGGAGTCAGACAGACTCGGCTCCTCGGCTTCACCGGAGCAGAAGTAAACACCTACTAGTCTCAGTGGCCGTTAGCCGCGTGCGGAGCATCTTTTCAGTACCACGCAGAAACACGCGAGAGTTCATTGAAACTGTCAGCCCACAAAACGAGTTGTCCTTCGCGACAGGAGACTGCTGAATTCTATCAGACTGGGAGTGAGGCTACACACACACACACTATGCTTATGTGTTGGTTACGTCGCCTGCGCGTGTGCGCTCTCACCTGACGTTCTGGTGACGTATGAGAGGAGGCATCGATGGTAGGTTGTTGTTGTCTTATTAGCTTCGTCTAGCGAAAGATATTATCACAAACTGGAGCTTTTAACAGAGATACTAGGACCCTACTTTGTACCCGACACTGCCAGGACCCTACACCACAGCCTATGTCACTAGGATCCTATTCCCCCTGCTACACCTCTAGGAACCTTCTCTGCAAGGACCAGATGCTGTACAATACACCATATCCTACTCTGGTAGGATCTTATGCCATATTCTACGCTGCTTGGGTCGATCCTGCTGTCGTTTGTCCAGGTCGCTATTGTGTGACGTGAAGGGAATTTGGAGGGTTTGGCTATGATGTATGGTAACTCCCCAGTCTGATCCACGTACTGTGTGCTGTGGTGAAGTAGGAGTGAAGGGTCAGATCAGTGCAGCTGCACACTGTGTGTGTGTGTGTGTGTGTGTGAGTGTGTGTGAGTGTGGGCAGGGGAATAAAAACATGTGGAGGAACGCCACGACTCAGCAGCTTTCTGTCCTCACACAGGAGCAGGGTCATCGAGTGCTGAATGGACACACACACACACACACACACACGCCGTGACCTTATGCCCTAATACACATTAACGTCATTGCTGCTGGCTAACACACAGTTTCATCGGTGATGCTAGCTAACATGAGACATGATGCCTCTGTCATCACGCAGCACCAAAGATGATGACATCGACGCTCTGGCAGCAGAGATCGAAGGCGCTGGAGCATCCAAGGAGCCGAAAGGGAAGAAGAAGAAGAAAGGCGCCAAGAAGGATGACTATGAGTACGAGTACTTTCTGTTTCCTGTCTGACATTTGTCGACATCTCGTCGGTACAGTTCCCGTCTTCTGACGCCGCGTGTGTTTGTGCGTGTCACCTGTAGCGAGGACGACATCATGAAGGAGCTGCAGGAGCTGACGCTGGAGACCCAGGGAGGGCAGGCTAAGGTAACGCAGCTAGCATGCATCCACTCGTTAGCTTCGCCAGTGAGCTAACACATCAGCTACACTAGCTTAAAATACACACAACTGGAACGTCAGCAATCTAGTGAGCTGGCACAGTACGTTAACTACATTAGCTTAACTAGCATTAGCATAGCACATAGCGCCCTTGATGTGTGTTCGACCGTGTGTAGGAAGAAGACGAACTGGTTGAGCCTCCGAAAGCAGAGAAGAAGAAAACCAGGAAGGGGAAGAAGGAGGACGAGAAGAACGAAGAACAGAAGGAGGCGTCGCCATTGGATGAGGAAGACGAGGAGGGTGACAGGGGGGCGAAGGTGGAGTCAGAGGATGAAGAGTCGGCATCCCGACGGGGGGAGAAGAAGAAGAAGAAGACCAAAGCGGTGGCGCAGAGCGAGGACGAGGACGAGCCGGAGGACAATGGCGGCTTCAAGATGAAAACTGCGGCGCAGAAGAAGGCTGAGAAGAAGGAGCGCGAGCGCAAGAAGAAGGAAGAGGAGCGGCTAAAGCAGAGGAAGATGAAGGAGAGGGAGGTTGCCGTGGAAACCAGTAAGGAGCCACCGCCGCCTCCTCCAGAGGAAGAGCAGGAAGGGGTGGAGCCTGCAGAAGGTATGACGGCCAGTGCTCCTCTGCCAACTTCCTGTTTGTTCTCCTGACTTCCTGTTTGTTCTCTGGCGGCAGATGACGGCGACAAGAAGAAGAAGGACAAGGACAAGAAGAAGAAGAAAGGAGAGAAGGAGAAGGAGGAGAAGGAGAAGAAGAAGGGGCCCAGTAAGGCCACGGTCAAAGCCATGCAGGAGGCACTGGCCCGACTGAAGGAGGTGGGTGGTTACCGACCGGTTACCGACCCGTTACCGACCGGTTACAACATAAATAGAATCGTGTTGTACATTTGTACAATGTAGAAAGTCCAGGGATAGAAACATCTACAACGAGGTGAGAGAAAAGATCTCAGCCGGTTCCTCATTGACTGCTTACTGAAGTGGGTGTGGCCTCCTGCAGGAGGAGGAGCGAGCAAAGCAGGAGGAGGAGGAGCGTCTGAGGAGGCTGGAGGAGCTGGAGAAGCAGCGGCTGGAGCAGGTAGGACCCGCCCCCCTATTTCCTGTCCGCCACATCCACCTCTAACCTCAGACCCCGCCCCTCAGGAGCGTTTGGAGCAGGAGCGTAAGGAGAAGAAGAAGCAGAAGGAGAAGGAGCGGAAAGAACGACTGAAGAAGGAGGGGAAGCTGCTGACCAAAGCCCAGAGGGAGGCCAGGGCCAGAGCCGAGGCTACGCTACGGCTGCTGCAGGCGCAGGGTGAGGCTCCGCCCACTGCTGCTGGTGGCTGTCAGCACTAACCCATGTGTGTGCGCACAGGCGTGGAGGTTCCATCCAAAGACTCGGTGCCAAAGAAGAAGCCGGTTTACACGGACAAGAGGAGGAAGAAGCCCAACACCACAACACCAGAAGGTTCCAACTCGCCAGACGTTGTCGTAGCATTGCACCTCGACTTGTTAACTATCCGTTGAAGTTTCTGTAGTTTTAAAATTAACTCCTCTTAGAAACATCTGAGGTGACCTCACCGACATCGGACACGCCAGAGCCCGTTGCTGTGGAGACGGTGGAGGGTACGCTAGCGGCTGAGTCAGGTGAGCACACCTGTGTGTCTGTTAGCGGGTTGTAGCCGTAGGAGCTCACCTGCCTGTCCTGTTCCCACAGAGACAAAACCCGACGTCGCCGTGGACGACTGGGAGGCCATCGCCAGCGACGAGGAGAAGGGTGAGCAGCCACTGGTGGGAGACGCCAGTGGAGGGGCGGGGCTAACATGTGGTTGGCTCTCCCCGTCAGAGTTAAAGAAGGTCCACATCAAGGTGAAGGAGGAGAGCGCTGCACCGGAGGAAGAGGACGACGTGGATGAGGAGGAGGAGGAGGAGGAAGATGAAGAAGAAGAGGAGGAGGAGGAGGAGGAAAGTGAGGAAGAAGAGGATGTGGAGGAGGAGAAGGAGGAGAGCAGTGAGAGCGACGAGGACGATGGGCGCTCAAAGGAGGAGCGACTTTACGACCGTGCCAGAAGGAGGATCGAGGCAAGTCAGCGTCAGCACTGATGTCACTGGTCCTAAGTCCCGCCCCCTGACCTCTTTATGTGTCTCCATAGAAACGGCGAGCAGAGAACCTGAAGAACGTCGACCTTGACAGGCTGAGAGCTCCAGTGGTGTGTGTGCTGGGACACGTGGACACGGGGAAGACCAAGATCCTCGACAAGGTCTGCCGCTGACGGATTGTTTCCGACTGGTACTGACGAGTTACCGACTGTTACAGACGAATTACTGACGAGTTACTCACGAGCTACGACTGTTACTGACGCGTTACAGACTGTTACTGAAGAGTTACCGGCTGTTGCTGACGAGCTACGGCTGTTATTGATGAGTTACGACTGTTATTGACGAGTTACCGACTATTACTGACTGTTACTCACGAGCTACGACTGTTACTGACGAGTTACCGACTGTTACTGACGATTTACAGACGAGTTACCGGCTGTTGCTGAGGAGCTACGACTGTTACTGACGAGTTACGACTGTTACTGACGATTTACAGATGAGTTACCGCTGTTGCTGAGGATCTACGACTGTTACAGACGAGCTACCAACTGTTACTGAC
>JBBMJM010000001.1:7121646-7134217 GCA_037832705.1 Centriscus cristatus | reverse complement strand
TCAGTGGACTCAAACTCGTTCACTGGGCTGGTTGGACGTGTCCTCAGCGTCTCCCTAACTGTCATCCATCCAGCAGCTTAGCTAATAGGATTAGCTGCAGCCATCTGCTCACCTGCAGGCGGCGGCGGCGGCGGCGCAGCACTCTGCTCTGGTCTGAGCTGCGGCGCAGCACTCTGCTCTGGTCTGAGCTGCGGCGCAGCACTCTGCTCTGGTCTGAGCTGCGGCGCAGCACTCTGCTCTGTGAGCGGTGTAGGCAGCAGGAAGCTGTTCACATTCAGTTGACATGGAAACCAGGCGTCTGCTGCTGTGCTCGCTGCTGCTCATCTGCATCCTCGGTGACACAGGTGAGTGCATCCTCCACTCCGGCCGACGCACCCATCCACCCACCCTATTTACCGTCACGTCTGTCCACCGCCGGCAGGTGCCAGACGGGACAAGGTGGCGGCATGTGACCATAGCCCGCCACTGCTGATGAGGCACCACAGCTCGGTGACACGCAGGAGGCGGGACCTTCTTTTCCCCAGCGGAGTCAAAGTATGTGCGCAGGAGACTCAGGACGAGGCCATCGCCAACCACCTGAGCTACTTCCACCTTAGAGGTTGGTCACCTGGCGTGGCAAACGAGCACCTCTGTGCCAGACAGTAGGGGGTCAGAGGTCACCGCTAATATGCTCCTTTCTGTTGACGTTTGAGGGACAAAACTCGAACTTTCTGGGATGTCGTCTAACTTGCCGTTGTTTACCTTCCTGTCCTCTGACTTCCTGTTAGCATCCCATTGGTAACAGCCTGTGTCCTGAATGAATAACTAAAAATACACATGCTCTTTCATGTCGTTTGATCTGTGTGTGTGTGTGTGTGTGTGTGTGTCTGAACATGTACTGTGTGTGTGTGTGTGTTAGTGTGCCAGGAGACAGTGTGGGAGGCCTTCAAGATCTTCTGGGACCGTCTCCCTGAGCGTGACGAGTACCAGCAGTGGGTGGGGCGCTGTGTGGGCGGGGCCATCAGCATCATGGAAGTGGGTGCCTCCTTCAGCCAATCAGAGGAGCATGTCAGCCTCATCCGCAGTGTGAGTGTGTTTCAACAGTAATGTCTCTTTCTCTGCCCGTCACATTGGCTGCCACTGACGATGCATTTCCTTCCTGCAGAGAGTTTCTGCAGCTTCTGCCAGCAGGTGAGTGATCAGCTGCATTGATTGCTGATCGCATGTTCGCCACTGACCTGTGTGTGTGTGTGTGTCGCCACCAGACCCACCCTCACGTTGGGCCCGCCTCCGTGCAGGTAGGACACTTGAGATGACAGACATTGATGCTAGTTTTTATGTACTGCTCCTTTCCTTTGTTGATCAGCTGGTTTCAATCTCTGTGATATCGGACTCTGATCAATTGATGATCAGTAACCTGATGTTTGTTTCCGTCCTGCAGCTCTGAAGTGGGACGCCCAGCTATCGGTAAACACTCTGACTATCTGACTGGAGCAAGTGATCGATCAGTTACTGGAGGTTCTCACCAGGATCAGCCCGTCCCCCTCCCAGCAGTTTGTGGGGGCGAAGCCGCTCCCTGAATAGACCAATAAGCCTCTTTACAGGCTGCCGACTCGTCAATGGACGAGGAAGTGCAGGTTCTATCCCCGTCCCGGTCTCACACGTCTGCTGATCAGTGATGAATAGAACAGGACATAGAATATGTAGTACCTGATCAATTGATCACTGATCAATAGAACCTTCAAAGGACAGGTACTGATAAATGGATCATTGATCAGCTTGATCGGAAAAACTCATCAATAAAAACAGAAGTTTGTAAACATGTTCGTGTCCTTTCAGGTGAGGATGAGTCTGACATGCCCCCCGGCGACAGGTCAGATGTCTCCCCTGGTGACAGGTCCCCTGGCAACGGACTCACTGAGTGGAACCCGGCGCTCTCCGCCAGCAAAGGATCAACCCTGGGGGGTCAGACTATCGACACTGAAGGTCTGAGACATCCAGAACCTTCGACAGGTTCTCCAGGCTTCCCAGAAGCCCCCATGACAGAGCAGGTCCAGCAGCCGACGGTCTTTGAAGACAAACCAGAAGACATGGATGTTGTTGGGTTCCTTGTTGAGGAACCTTCAACCAACGCTGACCTTCTGACAGCAGATTCCAAAGACAAAGAACTTCACATCACTGGTTCCATTCCAGAACCAGAGATTGTGTCGGGTCAGAAGGTCCACCAAGTCACCACAGAGGGGGAAGCCACCGCCCCACAGGTCACGTCTGCACCTGAAGGACAAGTCCTACTAAACCAAAGTGGGACTGGCCAGGTTGCACCAGACATTCCTGGTGAGCATATGGAGGTGGGGGAAGACATGCATGACAATGAGGTAGCACGAGCTGTGGTCCTCGTCACACAGACATTAGAAGAGGAAATTACTGGTGTTTTGGAGGTCGGGTCTCGTGACAAGAACCCAGAAGAACTCACAGTCACTGCGATGCAGCCAGAAAAGATGGATGTCACAGAAGAGCAATCAGCTGATCAATCCGAGGAAGAGTTGCACGAGCACGAGTTGAAAAAAACAGTTGAAGAGACTTCTGAGGAACCAGAGGTGAGGACGTTTGAAACTACAGGAGACTCAGAAGAATCATCTGGAGCCAGGTTGGTCGAACACAAAGAACCATCACACGATAAAGAGCTTTCAGAAGAAGAGGCAGAACCTAGTGGAGAACTGTCCCCAGAGGAGGAAGAACCTACCAGAGAATATACCGTTTTGGCCAAAGGTTCCCATGAGCATGAAACTCATCGTGTATCTGTAGAAGAAACACAAACGGTAGCAGGAGGAGAACCTTTGGAGGACACAGAAACGGACATTAAAGCCCCTCCACATGGTGGTGTTCCAGAAGGCACTGGGGAGCTGCAGCAAGGAACAAAAGAGGAGGAAACACCTCAACCAAAAGTGGTGGAACGTCCACCAGAACCAACCAACCAAACTATCACACATGTGGTGCAACCTGCACGTGTTCCTAAACCAGAAACTGTTCTAAAAGTTGAGCCAGAAATGATCCCAGAGGCTCCTGTTGAAACATCTCCAGATGATGTAACCGGCGTCCACCCGGGAACAGCAGAACCCATTGACGCCAAGGAGGCAATGCCAGTGTCCCCTGAAGACCTTTTGCAAGCTACAGGAGCTGTGGAAGATGCCGTCATAAGTGAGGACACTGCTCAGGTGACTTCTGAAGTGGTTTCTCCAGAGAAAGACAGAGCTCAGGGTGAAGAGGGTCTTCAGGTGACCGTTGTAGAGGTTCCTCGAGAGCATGGTTCCTCCCCAGGTGAAACAGAAGAGGCCATCACCAGTGCTACGGACATCCGCCTGTCAGAGGTCTCCACCAAGTACGTTGTGGAGTACAACAACGGCAACTTCCCCGATCCGACAGAGATGTACGATGGTAACATGAACTTCCTGGGGAATAACGGTCTGCTGCTGGAGGAGCAGGAGAACACTGTGAGCTCAGATGGACCTTCAGTCGCTCGTACCGTGAGGGTCCTTGCTAACACTTGTGTCGTTCTCAGATTGGGAACGAGATCGACGAAGTCTTCCTGCGCCCACTTAGGCCCGTCAGGGACCAGGTGGTGGAGCTAAGCATCAGGCTGCGAGAAGAAACCTACAATGACGCTTTGAGGAACCCCAGCAGCTCTCAGTATCAACAGCTGGCACGGCTCTTCACACACAGGGTGGGACGACGCACCACACACACAGGCGACACTTGGCAACACTGACACATAGTGAGGAAGACATGCTAGCACAGCACTGTGCTGCTCACAGAGTTCTAGACTGTGTCTGAAATTGTTCTCTACTCACTCCATAGTGAGCTCACTACTGAGCCCACCATGTAGTGTGCCAGGGGATAGGGGACAGGGAACATTTTTAGACACTAGTGACACTGTGTCGCATAGATGTTGAGGATGTGCCATGGATAATAGATAAAATAGGAATGTAGAATATGTATGTAGACACATGTATACATGATACATGATATTCTACTGCGTGTGTGTTCACATGTAAAATAACAAAGAAGTTACGTTTTCTATTGACAAATGTGAAATCCGGCGTGAGTCTTTGTGGTCGATCCTGTAACGTTACTGTTCTGGAACTTTTATCCTGGTATTTTTAACATTTACCATTTTACCATTTAGTTTATTTCTATTCTGTGCTCAGAGTGAACAATGAGCTGTCAGACTCTTGTGGTCAGACTCCTACCCCTCCTGGGGAAACTGCTATCTCTTGTTGAGGCGGCTGTAATCCATTCTGGTATTTCTGACGTGACCGCAATGCATAGTGGTCTACATTGACTTGGTCAGTGATTAGTAGTTGTTCCCTACTTTTCCCGCTGCATTGTTGGACACTTTGAGTGGACTTTATAGGATAGATGGATGATCACTAAAGGATTCGGACACCACTCCAAAATGTCATATCCACTATCTAGTGCACTATGTAGGGATTAGGGAGCGATTCAGACACAGCCCGAGTCATTGGGCTAACACATGAGCATTCTTTCCATTGGGCTAACGCTTACTTTACATAGAGCTAACTCTCCAGTGTGCTTTACTCTGAGCTAACACTAGTATTCTTTACATTGAGCCACACATTAGCATGCTTGCCATTCAGCCATTTCAGGTGTGAATGCTATTAACATACAAGCTAATCTAACACTGTCATTGTAGCACTCACCTTAGCATTATGCAGGAGAAAGTCCAAAGATGAATCCTCACTGCTCCTTCACAGTCACAGTGAATCTTCTTCTGTTTCTCCAGAGAACGTGTGACATTCTTGTGACAACCTCCAGTAAATGTTTGTCTCCTGCAGATTGAAGATGCTTTCCAGAGGCTGCCTGGCTTCAAGAACGTCTTCGTCATAGAGTTCAGGTCCTGGTTCATTGACTTTTGATCCTGCAGTTCAGTTAAGTTGAGACTTAACTCAACTTAACTGAACTCAACCACTGTCTTTCTCCTTCTAGGCCTCAGAAGGACCTGGAGCGGTAAGTGTAATTGTTTGATAACAGCACATCCTGGTTCTTATTCTGGTTCTTGTTCTGGTCCACTGGCCTTCATTTTCAAGCTGGGTTATCACATCTGACTCAACAAAAACTTTGGTGTGTTGAGACATCTCATGTCAGTGGACCAGGACCTGGACATAAGGGTTCACAGACAGCTTTGTGATGTGATGTTTCCACCACCAGGGGTCTGGTGGTTCTGGTTCATTACGCTATCACTCTGGAAGTGGAGAATGACGGTCTGGCCAACGACACCCTGGACTTCATCACGCTGCAGAACAACCTGGTGGAGAAGAACTACCCGGCTGCCGCCGAGCAGCCAACCATAGTCTATACCATCACCGATTTCCGCAACTACATCACAGAGGCTCTGCACAAGGACAACGGTAACGTGGACAACGGTACCGTCCTCAGGGCTCTGGCGCCATGTTGTTCTCATGCTGATTCAGGGTTTGTGTCCCTTGCAGAGAACCTGCTACCGCCAGCAAAACCCACAGATCGCCCGGCGGACACCTACGACAACATGGTGAGTCATGTGTGCTTGGTGAATGGGTTCCGTCTACGTCTTAGTGACGACTTGTTCCGCCAGGACAACGTCCTCGCTGCAGAGAAGCCCCCAGACGCTCCGGCCCATGAGGTGGATGACGGGACCCTGAAGAAGGACAACTTCCTGTTTGAGCCGTCTGACCCGTGGAACGAGGCGAGCGAGAACGACGTGTTTGTGCTGAACGAGAGTATGTTGCCACCGGTGGTGACCGACCTGCCGGAGCATAGCGGCACCCCCTCTGGTAGGTCCACTTCCTGCGGTGTGTTCTGGTGCTGAAGGTCTGTGTGTCATATTGAACTGTTTCACAGAGAACAGACATTTACAAGATGAAGGTTTTCTTCTCCACGCTCCTCGAGGGGACCACTCAACTACCACCGCTCCACGTCCACCCAGAGCCCACTTTGATGATGGGTCTGGTTCTGGTTCCTCTGGAGACGGGCCGGAGGCAGATGTGGCATTCCCGCGGCCAACAGGAACCTTCTACGATGATGGTAGCTGGGAGTGGCTGCCCCCACCCGATCTGGAGTCTGACGAGGAGGATGGAGAGGAGCAAGGAACCACTATGTCCACCACTGACGAGAGGGTCCGACAGGACTTTGGTACGATGTTACAAACCTTGGAGAAATCACAGCTGAGCCGAGAAGATGAAGTCCTGGACCAGGTTCTGGTCACACCCCATAGCATCACCGACCCTCAGTACTTCACCACCACAGAAGCACTGGCCCTCTCACTCGAGAGAACCTTGACCGTGGAACTACCCTTACAGACAGCGGAAGGATCTGGCATTCATAACGAGATCTATTTCACTGACCTGCAGAACAAAGTTCCACCGGACTCTGGAGGTCAAGAGCTGGAACTTTGGACGAACCAGGCTCCTGTGTCTGGAACTGTTCAGCTGGGCCACGGCACTGAAGAACCTCCTGAGGAACCCCCTGAGGCCGGAACCAAAGGTGAAGGACAGGTCTTTGAGCCACTGCCCGATTCTGGCTCTGCATTCACCATAGAATCCCCTGATTCTGGAACCTCATTAACAGCAGAACCACCTGGTTCTGGTACCTTCTTAATGGTGGAACCACCTAGTTCTGGTTCCTCAGTACCAGCAGAACCACCTCTTTCTGGGACCTTATTCACAGTTGAACCACCAGGTTCTGGTCCCTCATCACCGGTAGACTCATCTCATTCTGGTACCTCATTAACAGTGGAAGCACTTGGTTCAGCTTCCCCAATACCAGTAGAACCACCTGGTTCTGGTACCACGTCAGATTTTGACATGTCTCCTGACCTGCTGCTGGCAGAAGATGAACACCTGGAGGACATAGAGGTTCTGGAGGAAGACCACATCAGCGTTTTTCCAGCAGTGACGGTTGGGCCAACACTCGGTGCATTGGAGAAGGACCTGATCGCAGACCAAGTCATAGTTGTCACGGCAACAGCAGCCCCACTGGCAGATTCAGACCACGCCAGCGCTGCTCACTCGCCGGTGAAAGACTCACCCTTCACAAGAGTGTCAGACTCGGTACCAGACGACGAGGATCCGTTCCACCATGAGCACCCGAACCAGGACAACGAGGGCCTGCTGGGGGGCCCAACAGAGCCTCAGCCCATTCCAGGTGGAACCGTGGCTCCATTCTCGGCACAGGATGTTCTTCAGCAGGCCAACGCCAGCACTGAGCTCCAGATTCTCCAGCACGAATTCTCTGAACCGAGCATGGATTTGACTTTTGACCTTTTCCCATACGGGGGCGTGGCGACAGAGAGCGATGGCAGCGGGTTCTCCAGTGGGGCGCAGGGCTCTAACCTGGATGCAATCGCCATGCCGACCAGGCCAGGCCGGGCGCTTATGGTGTTCTTCAGACTCAGGGTGACCAACATGGCGTTCTCCACAGACCTTTTCAACAAGAGCTCGCCTGAGTACAAGGCTCTGGAGCAGCGGTTCCTTCAGTTGGTGAGAACCGGTCGGAGGTGTGGTCCACACCGAGTTCCTCCTGTAACCATGAATTCTCGTTGCAGCTGGTTCCATACCTGCAGTCCAACCTCAACAACTTCCAGAACCTTGAGATCCTCAACTTTAGGAACGGCAGCATCGTGGTGAACAGCCGTATGCGCTTTGGAAAACCGGTTCCTCGAGGTGTCACCAACGTGGTCTACTTGATCCTGGAGGACTTTGCCAACACCGCTTACCAGACCATGAATCTTGCCATTGACAAGTACTCGCTGGACGTGGAGTCAGGTGACACACTGCTGTCCTGTAACAGACGGGTTCCTCTCAAGATAGAAGGTCTTCTTCACCTTGTGCTTGTGCCAGATGTTTGAGGATCAGTCGGTTTTCTAATCGCATCAGAGGACTTTCTCAGGTGCTGCAGTCAGTACGCTAATATTACAGCTTATATGTTGCTTATATGTCTGGGAGGAACATAATTGGCAGCACTGACTCACACCGACTGACCATCCGCAATGCCTTGACCTCTGTCTGTACAGTCAGTTCATGAGCCCATCATTAATATCACAAACACATGATTTGTCAAGGGGCTCATGCTAATGCTCGCCACTTGGCCTGTCCAAGTTAAAAATTGTGGCTCCTCAGCTGCTAATAGCTGTTGCTAGCAGCTACGTGGACTCATCCGTTGGGTGACATTCCCTCAGGTGTCTCCACCTGCACTGAGCTGCAGCTCCATAATCTGTCTGAGCCTTCAGAGCTGTTTGTAGTCGCTAATCTGCAGCGGTGAGTCACGGTGACAAACAAGCGCTAATCTACACGTGAAGGTTTCCGCTGTTCTTACACGTGGTAGTGAACCAGTGTTCTGCCCATGCTACATGCTGCTACATGCTGCTATGTGTGGCTTCATGCTACTACGTGGAGCAGAACGGTGCCACGCCCTGCAAATGACTTGTTTCCATGGCAACAAGTGATATGCCTTCTTTGTGTAGTTAAATATGACCTTTCTTCATGTTTATGTAGCTTTAACATTACAAGGAGCAGTCAGCAACAGGAGCCCACACAACACGCACACTAAACACCGCAATGGTAGTTAGCAACAATGCTGCTAGCTAAGGCTCATCGCATAAATGTTACCAGTTCCTCCAATTTTTTGTTGTAGCATTTCAAACTACTGTTGGAAAAACGCCTTAGAACAGAGTTGTCCAAATCAGCTATGTTAGTTGTGTGTCTGATAGGCATGCCTCCGTGTGGACTGCCATCACAGCTCGCAACTCATTCATTGGTCAAACTTTGAATTGTTGTCATTGTGTCGTCAGGTGACCGTGCCGACCCCTGTAAGTTCCAGGCATGTAACGACTTCTCCAAGTGCATGGTCAACCGGTGGTCGGGTGAGGCAGAGTGCGTCTGTAACGCCGGCTACCTGAGTGTGGAAGGTTTGCCCTGCGAGAGCATCTGCAATGTGCAGTACGACTTTTGCCTCAATGATGGCAAATGTGACATCATCCCTGGCAAAGGTGCCATCTGCAGGTTGTCCATTCATTCCCTCTGGTGGTGGTGCTAAGATGTGCTATGCTAGCTCCTCACCTGCATTTGTTGGCTGCAGGTGTCGAGTCGGGGAGAATTGGTGGTACCGTGGTGAACACTGTGAGGAATACGTATCCGAGCCACTCGTAGTCGCTATCGCCATTGCCTCGGTGGCTGGGTTCCTCCTTGTGGTTGCCGGGATCGTCTTCTTCCTGGCCAGAACACTTCGTGACCAGTACGACGGGGAGGATACCGAGGATCCGCTCAGGTGAGCTCACTCATGTTTCCTGTTAGCATATTAACATTAGCATACTTAAGCTTAACTGGCATTAGCATGCACTTCCCAAATTAAGCTGCCCAGGCAGGTTTCTCGTGTGACAGTTGCTTGTGTTTTTTGATAGCATGTTTACATTAGCATCTGCACCTTTGTCATGTGACCCTAGATGTTAACATAAATAATCATTAGCTTAGTCGACAACAAAAATAATCGTTATTTGCAGCCCTATACATAATATAATATACATAGACTAGTGGTAGTTAGCATCAGGTTTGGCACTTAACCGTAGCATTTCGTCCTTTGGCACTCTGACCAGGAAACAGGAAGTGTGTCAGAAACGACGGATTTGATTGAAACGTTTTTCATGTCGTGGCTGATAAGTGTGTGATGTTATGATAAATTGGATCTAATCTAATCTAATCTAATGTTTGTGCCGTTTGCAGACATGGTGACAGCATGCCGACGCTGGAACGCGCCACAAAATTCAACCCCATGTTCGAGAGCGACCCGGTGACGGCCCAGTATTACCGTCGATATGACGACGAGCCGCCCCACTACAGCAGCTCCACCAGCACCTCCAACAACCTGGGCAGTGAAGAGATCCAAAATATCTTCCAGAACGCCGCACTTACACCAGAGGTACGTGAAGATGAATTCCAGTCCACCACGTTCCTCAGTGACGTTTGAACTCCTGCAGGAGATCCAGGAGCGTCTGCGGATCATCGAGTTGTGTGCGAGAGATCAGCACTTCGCTGACTTTGTGCGACAGACACAAGTGTGAGTATGAAGCAAACGTCATCACTTCCTGTAGCTGGTTCGAGTTGAATGACTTGTGCTGTTGTGTCGCGCAGGTTCTTGGAGCGCAGAGGAAGTTCCACCACATAATGACACGGGAGCTAACCTCACCTGCTAATGAGGTACCGCCACTTTTCCTGTCTGGTCTGGTTGTTCACACTGAGAACATGTGATCTCAAGCTGTTAGCATGTTGCTAACTGCAGTGTTTACTGTGATGTCATGCAAAGTCTGATGAAGGTGTGATGAAGGTGTGACAGCATGCTGAACATGTGACAGAGATGTGAAGGTGTAATGACTTGTGATGAACAAGTGATGTGTTCCTCCACAGAACGCTGCCTCGTGGGTGTGGGCGGTGTCACTGTTGTGTTGCTCTGCCTGCAGGTGCTCTGAACTTTCTTCTTCTCCTCAAACACTTTGTTCACCCATCGCACACCTGCTTCATCTTCAGCTGGACGCTCTGCTGCAACCTACTAACGTTAGCATCTGCTAACATTAGCGTCTGCAAGATCACCACTTTTTCTTCCTGAAATGTTCTTCCTGGAGCGGCTGTGATGCCTCACCAGTGCCTTCACTGCTCTGTTAGCTTCTCTGCCAGCTGCTTTGTTAGCTTCTCTCTTCATGACCTTGTTAGTTGCTGCAGATGCTGCTCTGTTAGCTACTATGTTAGCTTCTGGGTTCTTCTGGGTTTCAGTCCATCGCCCTGTAAGTGAAATCTTTAAACTTCCTCTGGTCGTCCAATCAGCTGACAGGATGCAGGTGCTCCTATGCCGATGTTTACACGTGGTACATGCCGTGTAGAACAAACATAGCATGTTTGTCGAGTGGTTCTTTGTTAGCAACGTCTGTGGAAACATCACCTGAGCGTCTGCTCTCATCAGGTTAACTTACTGTAAGTTAGCATGTTGACCATGTTCACAGCAGGTGTTGTGAGCATAACGTAGCATTTGTGTTTGTAGGCGTGACATTTTGTTGTTTGCTATCGTCCAATGAACAGACGTCTCTTTGTTGTTGTTGTTGTTGTTGTTGTTGTTTGCCGTTCCTGTGTGACTTGTTTTGATATATAGGTAATGTTCCTGTTTCCTTTTACAAGCATGATAGATCCGTCTACCTGCTGGATTCCACTTTCTTTGTGCAAAGACGCTGCCACGCATCAGCTGTCTCTCAGAGGTGTTTCCATGACAGCCAGCCAACAGCTGACGGACACTCACATGTTAAGCATGAGGACAATGGGGCTGCTGATTCTCTTCTTCTTGTTCTTTTCATCTGCTTCTCCTGACCTCACCTCCATGTTCTCAGGGCGTTCTTTGAATGTTCTCGAAGCGTTCTCAGAGCATTTATGTGTTTGTATTTTTCTACTGGTACAAACTGATAAAGTTCATTTTTACATTCAACGTTCCTCTGGTTTCATGTTTTCTGAACATTTCCAAAAAGTTTCTGTGGTTGTTTTCTTCAGGTGACAACAACTTTCCTCTTGTTGGTTTGTGATGGCTGACAAACGTTACAAGAAAGTTTGGAATGGTTTCTTGCGTCCTGTTGAATCTATCTTCGAAAAACAACAGGCAGACATTCTGACATATCTCCACAAGGTCAATGGTCAAACACGTGTCACCTGCACTCAGAAAACCTCAATGGTCAGAGGTTGCATGCTGTTTTCTGGGGTGGTTCCTGCTCAGCAGGAGGCAGAGTCCAGGAACATCCTCCAATGGCAGTCCAAACCTAACACTGTCCACATTGAGGGGGGCAGTGACGATGAGACGATGCTACGCTAGCAGGATACACACAAGAGAATGATGCTAACAATGGAATTACTCACACTAACGGGAAGGACACATGCCCTATGCTAATAAGGTGAACACTTTTGCTAATGAGATGAACGCTTGTGCTGTGAAACAAACCCTCATACTAATGATATATTCTGATTTTGTTTCCAAATAACTAGCATAAATCTACAGTATAAACACAGATAGAAGAAACTGAGCAAACTTTGCATGCACACGTTCACAAATGAGTGAATGAAACACATTTGTTGTGGAAGCGATTGAAGCCGAAACGTTCAGTCAGCTGCTGAGTCACTGAACGACAGAAAACTGAAGTTAACATGTAATGTCACTTTTCTGGTTGTGAACAGACACACGCACACACAAAGAGCCCACCAAATCCTGTTGCTAACATGAAACCATTCGGACCCTCTCCAAGAACACACCACCAAGGCAGAGGCAGATGTTGCATTTAGCCAAGCAAGCAATGTACGGATGGCTCACTTAGCAGAGGCAGGGGGACGCTGCTAGTTTACGTGCTGCACATTTGTGGATGTTTTCGTTGAATTCACCAATTGAAACAGCACATACAGTAAGTAGAACAGTGGTGAGGTGCTGTTGGAAGGACAGAAGACTTCAAGGTAGAGGTAGGACTGCATCAAGGGTCAGCCCTGAGCCCCTTCTTGTTTGCTTTGGTTATGGATAGGTTGAC
>JBBMJM010000001.1:7105796-7121546 GCA_037832705.1 Centriscus cristatus | reverse complement strand
GACCACACACACACACACACACACACACACACACACACACACACACACACACACACACACACACACACACACACACTCCAGTGCTTGAATGTGCAACCATTTTTGGCGCTCAAAGAAAATTTTAAGAATGTGACTCACTATTTTTGTAGGTTACACCGGCCTGGGTAAAAAAACATCAACATTTCTCTCTTCAATACATCATCCCTCTGTGTTCTCCTGTGACTGAACTCACACTCCTGTTGGGATCCGATCGTGGTCTAAACCATTAAGAGACAGACTGGGGCAGGTCTTTGCCTCTGGTTGGCTACGGTCCTGTTCACGGTTGTGTGTTTAAGGGACCTGGGCGCCAGCAGCAAACTGAAATGTAAAGGAAACCAAACACGAAAAAAAGAGGGAAAGAAGAGAGGTGACGACATTGGCCTTAATTTCACCAAGAGAAATAAGCCGATGGTTACGACAAGCCCCGGTCCCTCAGCAACAACACCAGACTGTGAACCAGAGGAGATAACTGAGTATGAGACAGAACCCGGCCCTGACACTGGAGGGAAAAAGCCTAGATTGCATGTTTCAGACCCGACTGGCTGAAACCATTTCCCTGGCTGAGGTACGACTAACCCAAAATGCATTGACTGTAAGGAGTGTGGTCAGTGCCAGGCTGGTAACGAGGGATTTGTGAGCGGGTCAACAACGTGTTACATTGAAACATTAAAAAAGCACAGCATGTCAAAAAGCCTACCTGAATTTCAGCTCAGGCTGTAATGATCAGGTCACTTTAAGCACAAGCCCTTTAATTTGTAATGCTTTTATTTTGTTAAATGTTTTTGATAGAATTGCTCAATTTAAACTCAGTGAGCAATTCAAACACTGTCTTTTATACATTTCAAACTTCAGATCAAGACAAGCATTTTTCTACACGTTATTCTTGTTTAAAAATCATTCACATCAAAGTTTGAGGCGATGCAGTGTTAAATTTAGGCGCACCTGTCAGACTACGCCCCCTCCTGGGCAATTTTAGAAACGGTGCAGTCTCTTGTTGACTTCACCCCGATACATTGTGGTCTATATTGTCTTGGTTTGTGACCATGACACATCGTGTGTGTGTGTCACTAACTACCAGGCGGCGTCCTTTGGGAAGTGTTTCCTGTCTGACTTCAGTCCGGATCAGTTCGTGAACACGTGCCGAGAACTGAGAGTGATGAACGCTGTGAGGGATGGAGGAGTGGGTCTGCCCCTCACACACACCCAGTATCCTCGCACACAGATGCATTCTAAGGAGTGGGTCTGCCCCTCACACACACCCAGTACCCTCACACAGGTCACCATACCTTAGCCTTTGACCTCAGATTTAAGCAGATGTCTCTGCAGGTGTTGATTGACAGGTGAGTCAGCACTTTTCTCTGACTCGTCTGTCTGTCTGCGACTCGTCTGTCTGTGACCTGTCTGTGATCTGTCTGTCTATCTCTCAGGTTGGTATACCGACAGTTTTTTCCGTTGGCTGTTGAAATCTGTCGCTACCTGAAGATTCCGGATCACCAGGGCGTCAGCAGAGTTCTCCGCCACTGGGCCTCCTGCAAGGTACGTCTGGCCCCGCCCTGCCTCTGACCCCTCGCTCTGATACTCATGCCCCCTTGTGGGTGGCCAGGTGCAGCAGAAGGACCTATCTGACGAGGCCATCTCCCGAGCGGTGTGTGTGAAGGTGGGAGACTCACCTGGAGTCTCGTACTCGCACATCGCTGCCAAAGCCTTCGAATGTGGCCGCACAGAGCTCGCCATCAAGGTACGGGCAGTGGAGGCGTGTGGCCACACCAGGCTCCCCATCAACATTTGCAGTCAAGGTGTGAATGTGTGTTGCAGCTGTTGGACTTTGAGCCACGCTCAGGAGAGCAGGTTCCACTGCTGCTGAAGATGAAGAGGAGTCACCTGGCTTTGAACAAGGCTGTGGAGAGCGGAGACACTGATCTGGGTATGTGCTGTGGCTACACCCCCTGCCCCACTCCCTGACACTCACGTGGGCGCACGTTTGTGTGTTTCAGTGTACACGGTGGTCAGTTACCTGAAGAACGAGATGAACAGAGGTGATTTCTTCATGACGCTGAGGAACCAGCCGGTTGCTCTCAGTCTCTACAGACAGGTATGCTGCTTCTATGCCATCAACACATGGATTGAAGATCTCCGTCTCTAGACGCATTTCTGCCACTTGATAAAAGACGGTGGGAGAAAAAAAGACAATTTCACTATCTAGTGAAATCATGTTGCGCATGAAACGGGCGCTGCTGTAAATCGACAGGCTGTCAGAGCCTTAGTCTGAGAGGTGGGCAGGTTTACAGACGTTTTACCATCGATTAGCACACAAATAGTGGAACGCACGTACCGTTGTTGAGGAAAGAAACACAGTACATTGTGTACATCCGCTAAACTATGGAAATAAATAAGTTCATATAGCAAGATTTTGAACATTTTAATAGCGGCATCAATGTGGTCTCCCTGCTCGAGGCCAGCACTAGTGATTGTCACCACACGTCACTTCTCGGTGTCTCAACGGGAAATATGACCATTCAGCGATTTTTAGTAAAATAGGTTCAGTTAAATAGAGAATTAGAGTGAAAATCTCCGGATGAATTTCACCATTTAATTTATTTTTTCCATGTCCTTTTCTTTCCTTTCTCTGATGACCTTACCTCACCTGCCCCACCTGACTGCACATCATTTCAGTACTGTAAAGTACAGGAAGTGGAGACGTTGAAGGATTTGTTGAACCAGGATGACGACCACCAGGAATTGGCAAACTATTACATCACTTCCTGTTACAGAGAGAAGGTACAAAACCTGTCTGTCTGAGTATCAAGTCATATCACTTTTGGGTTACTTTAAATGATATTAAAGTAGTTGGGACATGTTCATGGGTCGAGGCGGTTCCTGTGTTTGTACTGAACGTCCGACGCTGATTTATAAGCTGACGGCTGTCAGAGGTAGTTTGATTATTGTATCCAGTGTCGAGGGTAGGTAGTTGTTTCAATCGTTTTAACTGTTGTGTCATGACATCCGCACCCTTGCCGATGCACTTTAGTAAGTTTTCATTTGCTGTTTTAGCCGCTAAAGTTAAATTGAGTGTCCAGTTGAGCTGGTTAGATTCTGCTAGCTCCCGGTAGCTTTCACAGTTATCTGTGTTAGCCGAGACCTAATGGGATGCCCGTTCGGCTAGCGGGAACGATAGCGTGGTAAACAGAGATTTGGGCTCCGTACCCTGGTGCAGGGGTGTTGGGTTGCATTACATTTTCATTGAACAGAGGCCGTGCTTGTGATGCGCATGTGCCAGGAGTACTAAGCAACCGGGTGCGTGTCTGTCATGTTTAATACGGCGTGAGTTATGGTAACTCGTTTGTCAGCAAAACAGCAGTCCTGATTGCTCATATAATATATGCTTATATAATATATAATTATCTGTGCAATACTGAATTCTGCTGTTATATATTGTTTTTATCTATTTTTCTCTATTATTTTATTATATTATTTATTATTATTTTGTTCTGTTTTTCTCTATTGTTGTTCTTCCTCTGTTGCACTCAAGTACTCTTAAGGTGAAAAACGGAAAAAAAATCACTGTTTTTTGTGCAATGACAACAAAGAAAGTCTATGTATTCAAGGAATGTTACATACATTTAGTTATCATTCAGTAGGGATATATATTTGTAAATTAAAGCTGCTGTTTAGGTACAATTTTACATTTTTTTTTAAACTTAAATTTTCCTTGTTTCGGGTTTATGGTCGTAGTCATTTGTTGTTTAAAATGAACAAAAACAAGACAGTTATATCATTTTGTGTGCCGCCTGTCAAGGCCATTTCACAGGGCGTAAATTTAGAAAGATCCGAACACTGACTCTACCCGCCCGTACACCTTTGTCATCTGTTTGACTGATTGACGACCGGTCACCTGTCTGTCCACCTTTCCCAGAGGTTGGACACCCGTCTATCTCTCCTGAAGAAAGCTGCAGACGAGTTCAGCAAAGCAAAGAATGAGTTGGCTGCCAAAGTAAAACACAGTACTTCAACTCTCCTGCAACACCATGACAGCACTGCTACAGTACTAATACAATACTGCTATAGCGCCACTACAGTATTATTGCAACACTACTACAACAGGTTGACAACAACACGACCACAGTACTACTACAACACTATTGCAACACTGCTACAGCAGTACTACTACTACTATTAATAGCACTATTAAGACTATTACAACAGTACTACAGTCGTAAAACAGTACTACTACAGCACAACACTGACCTCCTGTGACCTCCTGCAGGCCACCGAGGATGAGATGCAGCTGCTGCGTCTGCAGAAGAGACTGGATGACGAGAAAGGGGCGGGGCTACTGGGGCTCTCCCTGCAGGTAGAGAAACTGGACGGGGCTACTGGGGTCTAAATATCAGATGGCTTCAGTCGCACCTTGGTCAGCTGACCATATTGGTCACCGTGACACCAGAAATCCAAAACAAAGACATCTGCAGGAAGCCAATGCCGTTACCCTTGACCTCGCTTCCTGTGTGCAGGCAACCATAGAGGCTCTGCTGGCGTCAGGACTTCACAAACAGGCAGAACAACTTTACCGGGACTTCAAGGTTCCAGACAAGAGGTGACGTGTGCAGGAAGTGATTTCAGCACACTGACTGTGATTGACTGATGGCTGTCGCCAACCTGTGCAGGTATTGGTGGTTGAAACTCAGATCTCTGGCAGAAAAGGAGGAGTGGGAAGAGTTGGAGAAGTTTTCAAAGAGCAAGAAGTCTCCTATTGGCTACCTGGTAAAGCCCTGCACCATCTCCATCATTCATTCTGCCATTGGCAGCATTCTCAGAGGTTCATGAAGGTTCTTTGTGTCTCCTGCAGGCCTTTGTGGATGTATGCATGAAGAGGAACAACCGGTATGAGGCCAAGAAGTATGTTTCCAAGGTGACGCCTGAGCAGAGGGTCAAAGCTCACCTAGCTGTCAGGTAAGATGGAGAACCAGTGTTCGAGAACCCTGGCAGATCCCACGTGACCTCTGACCCTGTGACATTCTCCTCAGTGATCTGGAGGGAGCAGCTGATGCCGCCATCGAGCGACGGAATGAGGTGGAGATAGCAGCGGTTCTCAGCAGATGCCCTCCATCCGAGCGGCTGCTGATTGACAAGTTGACACGAGCCAAATCCTCCACTGCCAGGAAGTGATTGTTGCCATGGCAACCACCCCCTTCACCTCGTTGCTGTGCAAAATAAACGACCCCGTCACTGATCGGTGAACGCTTGCTCATCCTGCTTTCTTCTGTGGTGCATTGAACGCATCACAGGCCTCAATGCTCCGCCTCCTCGCACTTGCGTGCAGGTCGTCCTTGTCATCTGTGAATGCTGTGTTTGGGGTGGGATGGCGGCATGTCCACTTGAATACCATTGTCCAGTAGAGTCCAGTCGTTTAGTAGAGTCAGTGGAGTGGAATCTTTCAACGATCTCAGACGGTTTTAATGTGTTAACTAGTCATCCAGGCCACTAGAGGGTAGAGGTCCTCCTGGTAAGTTCAAACACACACTAATGGAGCTGAAATCCAGTCGAAACCTTTAGTCACATTGGTGACAACTTCAGGTCTTTGTTAGCTTCAGCCCCTGTTAGCCTCAGTTCATGGTCAGCCTGAGCTTGTTAGCTACAGTTAACACATAAGGCTCATTGAAACACATGACATCACCGTATTTGGCTGAATGTGTTATATATTTTTTATTCACTGACACTGATTCAAGCACGCAAATCCCCCCCATGTCTGTTAATTTTCTGTTACAAACAGCAGCATGCAGCGTGCTGCGGAACACACAAACACACTAATGGTTTGCTGGACGACTACCGCGTCGTTCCATCCTTCACTCGACCAGCACCGGAGGATCCAACAGAACCAGCTGGAGTTCATTTCTGTCCGAGCCGCCGGAACATGAAGCATCAGAAGTCTTGATGTCACATCGCTGTGGAGGTGCGTGTGTGCATGTAGTTATGTTACCTCATTTTAGAAAAAGGTAAATTAACGTGTGTTGACGTGTTTATTTACATCACATGTAAAGCAAGGTTTTAGAAAATGTAGAAAAACTTGTGCTCGTTCAAGTTGGACATCACTTCTCTCCTCACTAAGTGATGTTGGGGTGGTGGGTGTGGAGACAGGACGGCTGGAAACATGGGGACAGGTGAGGAAAGTGATGAGCAGGACAACTTGTCTTCAGGTGCATCCACCAGCTGATGTTCCTTTTTTCTCCGTCGCATTCCATAGGCGCCAGTCGGGTGACCGGCTGTGATGACGTCATTCAGACGAACTCCATTGATGGACAAAGTTCTCTGGCGAGAGGAACGGAACCATTTTGGTTCCAAACGGGTCAGAATGTCACGTGACATTGACTAACTCCCACGGTACAACGCTTTGCTAGCAGCTAGCTGGACAACAGGAGTAGGAAACATCAGGGTAGAACATTTGAAGGTTGTGTCCTGTGTCACACGTGGAACCACAACCAGACCCACTTAACAAGATCTGCCCGACTCCATGAAGGTCAGGACACAGTAAGTAAGAGCATAGTTTAGTGGAAGGAGTCAAACCCTGTACATGATCCAGATCCACTGACTGGGTCAGCAGGTCTATGCTGGTTCTGGTTCCTGCAGACTTAACAAGACCTTCAGTCAGGGTGCTCTGATAAATGTCTCATGATGATCTCTGCTGAAGACAGTTGTTTATACACTTCATTGATTGTCACTGATGGCAACAGGAGGCACCAAACCAATCAGCAGAAGCTTGCTGGGTTAAATCGTAGACAACTGGACTTCTGGTTTGCTTGAAGACGTTTCTCCACTCATCCGAGAAACTTCTTCAGTTCTGAACTGACTGGTGGGGGTCCTGCTATAAGTACTAAGTTGAGTCGTCACCTCACAACAAAAGAGTGTGGGAATCGGGTAAAATGTGTCTTAACCCCCTCCCCTGTTGAGAGAGGGTTTTTCCAATTTAACCAAAATCGCCTCTTGTAACTTGTCTCTCAGTTTCTCATCTCTCATCGGCCCTCCCTAGCTAAGTTGTGATCCTCAAACGAGTGACCTTTGTCCTTTATGTGTAGGTGAACTGCAGAGTCCTGTGCTGAGGAAGCAGCTCTCCTGTGCTGAGTCACGTGTCTGGGTAGCAGTTGTTTAGTTTCCCCAACGTACAGGTCTGTGCACTCCTCACTACACTGGACAGACCCACACCATTGTCTAGTTTGTGTCTGGGGGTCTTGACCTTGGGGTGGACTAGTCTCTGCCTCAGGGTGCTGCTCACTTTGAAATGTACTGGGATGTCGTGTTTGTTGAAAATCTTCCTTAGTTTCTCTGATACACCGGAGACATACGGCATGACCACACTCTTCCTCTTGGGGTCCTTGTCTTCCTTGTTGGTGACCTTCTTGTTGAATTTGGAGAAAGCCCAGTTAGGGTATCCACAGCTCTTGAGAGCCTCCCTGACATGGGTTCTCTCCTTGTGCTTACCTTCTGCCCTAGTAGGAACACTCTGTGCCCTGTGGTTCAGGGTCCAAATGACTCCTAATTTGGTCCTAATGACTCCTAATTTGTGTAATTTGTGTAATCAGCAGAAGGGTCTGTGAGCATTAGCTCCTGTTTTCTTCAGGTCCTTGTTAATTTTACGTCCTTTTAGGTCCTTTTAGGTCCTTTTAGCTTAAGCGCTCTGTTAGCATTAGCATGTTGTTAGCACGTCTTGAGTCACATCCAAACTGAATCCTGGCCACGTGTCTGCTGGTGGGTTAGAGGTCAGTATGTGTCTGGACAGCAGACGGGCAGGAGACAATGCCATCAGGAGGACGTGTCGTCAGGAATGTTCAAAGTGCTTATTGGTCTCGTCAGTTTGAAGTGGGGGGAGTCATCAGCTATGTGCCCCGTTGTCAGTAATGTTCGTCGGAGTGTGCTGGATCACAGAAGAAGCGAGAGCTGCGTTTGGCCGAGCGAGCGGTGAAGGGAACTGTCTTCAGAGCTGCATAGACAAAGAGCCAATGAGGGATGAGCAGGAAACAGCTGATGTGTACTTGCCTGCGCGTACCTGTGATGATATCCTCTATGGCGCCGTCCTTCCCCTCGTAAACGTGGCGGCTGTCCTTTCCCTGTCGTCTTCTCAGCTCCGTGATTAGCTCCTGCTGCTGACGTTTACCACGGGATGGAGACTGTAGTGGAGCAGATATTCCAAATTATAGCAAGAAGTGTTCACATAGTGATACAAGCCTGAAATGTGGAACATATACGGTTCAAATCCCACTTAACAAAAACCAAAACACTGGCACGCAAAATTCCAAGATGGTGTCCCCTAAATCCAAGATGTCTGTCCAGAAATGTATGTTTTTCCTTTTAACTGAAAATGCATAGATTTAAAATATAAATCCCATGTATTTGAAGGTGAATATAAAGTTGGGGATTGTGGATATTTTGGGACCAAGCGCATGTCTGTATTCATTACGGTTCTTGAGATACAGCATATAGATACAACATTAATTTTTGGCATTCATGTTTTTGGTCTATGAATCCAACGGGGGCCATTAACGTACAGAATTTAGTTATTGACATACATTTACAAATGCAATAGAGTGAATGTCAGCACACAACCAGTGTACAGTGGTAGCATCACTGCTGTGCAACTCAGCATGGGGTTCATTGCCAGCTGATCTAGATATATTAATGCATCATTAGCCATGTTGTTGTAGTATTATTTAGTTTAGTGTGCCAAATGATATAGTTAGATAGCTGCACCTGATTTGACAGTGTGTGCCAGCGCGGGAGGACAACAGGGCTTCAGTTACCCAGACGGTATACAGATCACACCAGACTTAAATGGAACTGGATGAATGATCGGGCTAGGTGTAGGTTAACCGATAACTGAACCGAGTTGCATCCCACACATATTTGGTTTATGTGGTAAAAGGATGACCATTGGCATTTATTTAAAACCCCAAATGGCAGATACAAACTACATGTTTGCAAAAGACAAACAGGCTGGTCTAAACGCTGTCCTAAACATTGTCTTTGTCAGGAAGACAGAGCAGACACAGACATTGCATGAGGATGATGACTATGACAAGTTGGCTACCAACATACCAATGCTTCATGAAATCATCAAGATATGACATAAATCCAACAAGGCTGGATGAATTTGTTGTTGGTATTGATGCTACTTTAAGAAGAAATCACACTAAATACCACATCAGCTGTTGGTTGTTGTTTAACAACACCGAATTGGAGGAAATGGAAACACCATTCTGCTGGTCCTAGCAGTGACCTGAGGATGTTCATGCAAAGCAGCAGTGAAAAAGCTGTGATGTTCATGCTTATGTTTTCTGTGAGAAAATAGCCCCTTCATCTGATCTCAGGTAGGTCATGACAATGCACCGGAACCAGAGGTTGCAGGAGTGTGCACAGACACTTAATTATGGTAAGCTCATTTCCAAATTGGGGTACACCACTGCAGTGATGGACAACATTGACCACAACATAATTCCATGGGACCAGCATCTCTGTGTTCCAGCATCCCACTAATGAAAACAAGGGCAGGAGCAGCAGCAAATCAGATTTGGACTTGAGAAACTTGAGAAAAGAGTCAGTTAACCGTAACCCTCACAAATATCCTTCCAGCCTCCAAAGAATCCCCATCCACCAAAAAGGCTGATACCATTGTGGGCTCCAAATCACAATTCAGTACCAGTGGCTAGTCAGGGTCATGGTGACTGAGGAAATCGATGGTGCTATGAGCCTGACATGGTCAGCACACCATGGATACCCTAAGTCCAGAGTTTGAAGTGAGCATTACTGCATTATTCCCTCTGCAATGGGACCAAGCTCATTCCGTTGTTACTGCCAAGCATTTGGTGGAGAAAGCGTGTGATGTTGTGGCATGTCTCAACCCTGGCCAGGTTCTTGTTGTCAAAGCTGACCAGCCCATCTATGCCCTGGCATCTGCCATGGTAGCCAGATTTACAGCCACATTCAGTGAACTGTTTGCAAGCCAACCAACAACCAACACTCCAATAGCCGAGACTTGCCAACAGCTCACCAAATGTAGCTGTAAATCTGGCTGCCGTGGCTGGTGTAACTGCTGTAAACTGGGACTTGTGTGTACCGCTCTTTGCAGTTGCAACTGTGAGGTGTTCCTGAATGCTGTATCTCAAGAACCGTAATGGATGCAGACATGCACTTGGTACCATCATATCCACAGTGCCCAACTGTATTCAATTTCAATAATCTATGGGGCTTAAAATCAATACATTTCGAGTACATTCTTGGATTTGGGGGACGCCATCTTGGAATTTTTTGTGGCCAGCCGTATTTTTTGAAGAGTGGGATTTGAAGAGTACTGTATATGTACCAAATTTCACGCTTGTATTACCTAGCTTGTATTGGAACGATTCTTTCACTATCACTCCACTACTAGGGGTGTTGATGTGTAACATGTAGCAGCTAGCACTACGCAGTCATTTGGGTGAGTGTGCATGTGTAGTCTCACCTTTGTCTCTTCCTCCTGCTGTTCTTCCTGTTCTAGTTTCTCCAGCAACATCTGCTCTTGACGCCTCCTCTGTTCGTTCTCCTCCTCTACCAGCTGACACACACAAACATGTAGCCACGTGCAAAGGCCCCCGTGTAGTATTACTGTTTATCACAATTTTTGTACTGAGTGATAACGTTTTTGTGTGTGTGTGCTGTCAATCGTACAGCGAACACACTCACCCTGTACGCTTTGATGAATCTGACAAAAATTGGGAAGAACACTGATGGCGGCATCGTTTTTGAACTTTCTCCAAAAAACTTCACCACGTCCTCAAAGGCGTCCTGCAACACACACACACGCGACATCACAGTGCAGACTGTGCAATGTCTTGGCGCAAACTCCTTTTGAAGAAACTTGCTATTCTTCCTCTCACTGACTTTTAATGCTGTTGTTAGCTGTTGATGCTGCTGCTTTAAATCCCAGCCATACTACCTGTCAACAGCCTGCAGAGGGCAGTGCCGTGCTCTTACCTGTGCGATGCGAGCATCCTCCTGCAGTTTGCTGAGTCGTGACTCGTGGCGGCTGATGAAGTCCTTGAGCGTGCCATTGTGCTGCATGCTGAACTCTCTCCAGGTGAGCTCCATGCCACGTTGCAGCTCCTTCACATCACTCAGCACGTTCTCCAGACTCACTGAGGAACACGGCGGTGTATAGGTGACGGGACGCCACCACCGGGCCAATGATCTGCCGCTTTTGGCGGACTCACCTGCAGCCGCCTTATCTACATAGTGCAGCTCGTTGTAGAATGGCGACACGCTCGGATATTTGTCTCGAACCACGTTGGCGATGTAATGTAGCAGTGTCTGCTTCCTGTCGGTCGACTTGGTCTCCAGGAGCTGGACGGAAAACAGCAGCGTTGGTGAGTGTGTGTGTGTGGAGGGGAGAGTGCGAGGGTGTGTGTGTGTTACCAGGTCCAAGCTCTGCAGTTTGAACCCGTACACCGCTCCTCTCTTGCTACTGTTCATGTAGTTTCCAAGAGCCAATATGATCTACAACACACAGATCATCAATACACAACAACAAACACATTTGTTCGTTCGTTTGTTTCCTGAATCTCTGACCTCCAGAATTTTCTTCAGTTTCTGCGATGATTTTATTGATACAGACGCAGCGATGATGGCGTGAAGTTGCTATGGAAACAAATAGAGTTTGAGGTTAAATGTGCCTCCACCTGCCTCCATGTTTACATCCACCAGTCTCCGCCCACCTCCACCTGCCCTGTATACTCACAGGTGTGAGCATGTGCGTGCTGTCACTGAAGTTGCCCATGAAGGTCATGATGTTCATTCTCTGGTTGAGACGTTCGATGCGGCTGAACGCCATCATGAATCGGTCTTCGTCGCTTAGCGCCTCCAGTGGCTTCCTGTCGCGTTCGTACTGACGGAGCAGCTTCACCTCAGCCTCCGTCGGCAGGAAGCGCATCAGACACTCCACGAAGTCCACACGGACCGTCCGCAGGTCAAACCTGGGGACAGATGGCAATGAAGGTGGTGGCAGTCGGCAGCTGAGCAGACACTGAGGCGATCTTACGTGTGGATTGCGTGGCAGATGACCTCTGACCCCTGACCCGCCTTCCTCAGTGTGATGGCCAAGTTCTTGGCTCGGTTTGCATCCAATAGAGACACTTTCGACGGAACCTTCTGAGGAAGCTTCTGCCTCGCCAGTGTTATGTCCACAGCTGGACCCTGGGCCTTCGTCTTGAACTGCTCCTCAAACTCCTCCACGTCTAGGTCCTGGGGTGGGCCACAAGGCCATGTTTGCCTGAGACCCAGGCACGGGTCCACTCGCTCGATCGCTCACCCACACTCTCACCATCCATCACCCTCTCACCCTCTTACCTGCAGGATGGCCTCGTCATCGATGTCATTGAACACCGTCCCGTTGATCTGACTCGGTTTCAGAGCTACCCAGTTCAGAACCGGCATCCGGAATTTGGTCTGGATCGGCTTCTTAATCTTCACCGCTGCACACGGACCAAGTTAGAGATCAGAGGAGTAGACGGGCAGACGGACAGACGGGGGACTGTAAACTTACAGAATAACTTGAGCGCCCCCTCTGTTGGCAGGACGATAGGAAACAAATGTTTGGACAAAGTCAAAACATGATGATGTCACCAACCAGCACATGATGACTCAGCACTTCTGATGTCATTAATCAGTGATGTCGTTGATCAGCTGATCATTGTAGCTGCCTCACCTGCAAGGCCGGAGTTGAAAATGACGGTGGGCGACCCCCCCGACCCTGGCAAAGGAGGGGCCACAGGCGGTGGTGGGGGGGGCAGAGGGGTGGTGGACGAAAGCTCGCTGCTCCGACACGGAGGAGGTGGGGGGGGTGGAGGTGGAGGGGCCTGTGGGGTGGGGGCGGGGCCATTAGACACTGAAGAGAAGAAGGAGACTCAGTGTCAGTGTTTATCTGGTGGTGTTCCAGCACACATTTTGCCCTGTGACTCACCTGTGATTGGCATCGGTGGAGGGGGTGGGGGTGGGGGAGGAGCTGGCAACCCTGAAGCCCCACCCACCACTGGCCCCATGTGGTAAGCGACGGTCTCTGGGCTGGAATTGATCAGAATTGATAGTTAATGTCTGATTGTTGTCATCAGTTGCTGAAGCCAGCCCTACCTGGGGGACAAATTGGAGCAGGGCGGAGGGGAGGGGGAGGCGTAGTCCATCACCCTGCCGTCACCCTCTCCCCTCTGGGGCTGTACCACCTCCTGTGGCTGCCGCTCCAGACGACTCTGCCGGCGTATTGTCTGATCCTTCTCGCGCACAATTCGCCGCAGAGTGTGAACCTGTGTATTGGCACTGGCGCACACGTCCTGCATAGGTACCAGAAAACACCACTACCATCATCATCATCATCAGTAGCGCCTGTGGGAGTTTGTCTCAGGGTCTAAGGTCACAAGCACATTTGAAAGAAGGTCCTTACAAAGAACCTTTAAACTCACTGGAGATTTACCCAATTTTGCTGTCACGATTACATGACATTTACAGGTCAAATACCTGATGAAATACAAGGAATTCCTTCATAACGTGGACAAAGTTCTACCAAAGTCAACCATGTGTGTTGGTGGTTGGATTCCACAAGAACAGCACTGACCCGCAGGTTGTCCAGCTCCTTGTTGGTTTGCATCAGCTGTTTCTCAAGCTCAACGATTTTCATCATTGCTTCGTTCTCCACGTCCAAAAGACGCTCGGACATCTGAGGATAGAGACAGGTGAGTGTGTGTGTGTGTGAGTCTGTCTGTCTGTCTGTCTGTCTATCTGTCTCACAGTTGTCAAGTTCTCCTCCAGCTCCTCTACTCTCTCTAAGGCAGCGGTCTTTGTCTCTGCATCCTCCAACAGGGTCCCCACGTCAAACACATTGTCCAGGTACGCTTGGATCTGCACCTGCAACCGGTCGCTCTCCGTGTGCTTGAGTCTCTGCGGGACAGTTGAAACAGGTGAGACAGCGGCCATGTGACTGTTGTGTCAGTCTTGTGACAGAGGTTCACCTCCAGGTGTTCATCCAGGTTGAGTTTGGTGAAGTCGTACTGCAGATGAACTCTGAAGTTCATGTCCTCCACTGAATGGACCACAATGTTGATAAACTGCATACAGGCCACCTGGTAACCGTGGCAACAAGAGTCAGTGTCTGTTCTGGTGTTCAGCAGTAGTAGTATTCAGTGTGTGTGTGAGAGAGAGAGAGAGAGAGAGAGAGATTACTGGACCGTTTTCCAGATGAAAATGTTTCTCACCAGAAAGTCAATGTTGTCATCTTCGTTCTTGAAATGTTCCATCAACTTCTCAAAACGCATCGACTCTGAACAAACCTGATCGATAATCATGTGTTATACCTTATTTCGTTGCATGTGGTTGTGTGTTTGTGCGTGTTTGTGTGTGTATTTACAGTCTTGAAGTTGTCAAATGCAGATAGGATGATCTCGTGTCCTCCCCGGACCAAACAAACGGCTGCAAGCAGCTCCAGCACCAGAGCTTTGGTCCTTGATGAAGATGAGGATCAGTCAGTTGATCAGTCACTTAATCAGTCAGTCCATCAGTCAATCAATCAGTCCATCTCTCACCTCGGGTTCCGGTTGTTGAGGCTCAGAGCAATTTCGTTGACGGCGTGAGGATGAGACATGACCATATTGAAGCCGTACTGAGGAACACATAACACGTGTTAGAGTGGCTTCTACTAACCCTAACCCTACTGGCTTTGACTGTTCTGTTCTGCTGGGTTCTATTGTTGTGTTCTGCTGGGTTCTATTGTTGTGTTCTGCTGTGTCCTGTCGTCCTTAGGTAGCAAGGAAGGTTCTGTCTCACCTGGTAGTTCATGACAGCTCTCAGACACATAACGCAGACGTGAACATCATCTTTCTTACAGACGAGTCGGGAGTTTTTCAGGGTGCGGCGACTCGGCAGCGTGTTGGAGCGAGTCACCAGGGCAGAACTACAGTGGAACAAAGTGTTCACAAGTCACCTGACCAAGTTAGTATGGTACACTTTCAACATTATTGTTGTAGGATTGTTGTCGTATATTGCAGTGCTGATCAGTGTCATTGTATTTCTGGATGTCACCTGATGGAGTGTCGTGCAGCTCTGGGGACGGAGGAGGACGGCGATGGGAGGCTGCAGTCCCCATGGAGATCCTCTATGGAGCGACTCCAGGGCGAGTCGATGGACGGGCTCTCTCCTGCTGCCTCGGCCTGTTCACCGTCAAACCTGCACAGGTTGATGGTTGATATGTGCATCGATGTGAGTGTTCCACAGATGACAGATGATTGACAGATCCAACTTACGTCACGGCATACTGAGCGAACGACAAGTACTCGACCAGAACGTCCAGACCACGGTTCTCCTCGTTCAGGAACTCTCTGACCCACCTGCAGGAAGAGACAGGTGAGACAGACAGACAGACAGACAGACAGACAGACAGGCAGGCAGGCAGGCAGGCAGGCAGGCAGGCAGGCAGGCAGGCAGGCAGGCAGGCAGGCAGGCAGGCAGGTAGGTAGGTAGGTACCCAATGTGGTTTGTCCGAAGAGAAATCTCCAATTCTCTAAGTGTCTGGGTGGACTCCTGGACACGCCTCCTGAACTTCTGCAGACGTTTTGTAGAGAGACAAATGGTCAATGCACACACACACACACACACACACACACACACACACACACACACACACACACACACACACACACACACACACAC
>JBBMJM010000001.1:7079079-7091342 GCA_037832705.1 Centriscus cristatus | reverse complement strand
CACACACACACACACACACACACACACACACACACACACACACACACACAGGCAGCCGTGGCAGCAGGGAGGTGACAGTTAGCGTGGTGCTGTCACCAGGGGGTGCTGGGTGGGGTTCGCCGAATGAAGAGAGGTGTAAATTGTGTGAGCGCCGGGTGCAAAGTCCTGAGTGGAGTCTTCCTCCCGATGGTTTGACACTCGGGCTTTGGGTGAGGTGAGGACTTGAAGGGAGGGGGCGGGGGGGGGTTCACAGCTGCTCTGTCTTAACCTCAATGCCCTATGCTCAGTGGTTCTGACTCCAGAGAGAAGGAAGGAAGGAAGGAAGGAAGGAAGGAAGGAAGGAAGGAAGGAAGGAAGGAAGGAAGGAAGGAAGGACGCTTTTACCCATAATTCCTCATCTATCACGTTGACGCTGATGAAATTTGAAAGTGTAATCAGCGAAACGAAAACTAACGCCGAGCAGGTGTGACTCGCCTTCGGTCACAACGGAGACCAATTGCAATTAGATCCAAAGTGGCTTGACGGTGGTACGGTGTGTGTATGTGTGTGTGTGTGTGTGTGTGTGTGTGCTAGGGGGCCATGGATGTATTTTTAATCATCTGTGTTAGCATCTGTGATGGATTTGACTCACCCCCAGCCCGGCATATGTTGTGTTTGCCGGCTGTGAATCTTCGCTGTCCGTCAAGAGGTTCCACATTCATCCTCCGACAGCGGGTCACATGACTCCACCAGTGCAGCTCCTGCACGACAAGAGACAACTTAGACACACAAACACACACACACACACAAACTACAAAAACTTCACAAGTATGTTCTGTAGATTTAGGTACAGTTCACACACACACACACACACACACACACACACACACACACACACACACAAACACACACACACACACACTGGAGATGGCTGAGGTGCTGCAGGTATCAGCTGGAGCAGCAGAGGATGTTTGTGTGCTGTGACACACACACACACAGACAGACACACACTGTCTGTGTCACGTTTTCCCAGAATGTGTAGAAATATGATAAAAAAAAGATAAAACAAAATGTGTGTATGTGTGTGTGTGTGTGTGTGTGTGTGTGTGTCTGTGTGTGTGTGTGTGTGGCCCCCAACTGGACCATGTGCTAACCCCACACAGCTGCAATGTCCCCTCGAGGGTTTGTCACTCAAGCAAACAGGGAAAAAAAGAAAAAAAAGGGGGGGGGGAGCTGGGGGTGGTAGTGTGTGTGTGTGTTTCATGTGGACTGAACACTCATTTCCATGCAGCAAACACACCGAACACTGCTGCAGATCTCGGGCGCTGTTGCTCAATCTTTTTTCAGCCTGTCAGGTAACGTTTGCGTCAGACGACGGCGAAGCTTCGGCGAGTCTGACGACACATCTGACGGTTGAGGGGGGCAGGTGTCCCATTATCCTCACGGAAAAACATTTCGGATGTTAACGAGAGATATCACGATTTCTAAAATGTCACCATCGTAAATTCAATCAATCCCGACATCCCTGAAACAAACGAACAAACAAAGACCTCAGCTCATTTACAAAAAATGACAAGAAGTGGAGAGAATCTGAAAAGAGCCGTAGCGCGGAGGAGTCAGGCCCGAGCGGCCAGCGGCGGTGGACGGACCCGTCTCAGGTGTCTCAGACATCCCTGTCAATCAAACGCCGTTTCCTCTGAGTGCATTTTCTATCTGTCAAGGGTCATAGACAGTGAGGATGAGACCCACCCACCCCTCCTCCACCATCTTTTCCTCCTCCGTCGCTCCTTAGAGGTACCTTGAGCAGCACGTCTGGGCATGACCTGTTGCTAGGTAACCCTGGGTCACAGCTGCACACTATGGCAAAGCCTTTTTTTATTTATCAGCGAGTTGTGTGGGAGACGGGGGCTGTAATTTATTAGTTTGATATTGGGCCGGCAGCGCAAGTTTGGGATTGTAAAAGCGACGGCCTGCAGCTCATCAAAATGCTCATTCTGAAGAGATTCAGACATTACAAATTCATCCTGTTTTTTTCCTCCCGTCTTCTTACCAAGGATATCAAGCATCTCCAACAACAAAGCCAATGGTAATGCACTTTTCCATGCTGGTAATTGAACAGATGTGGTCAGCACTTGGAGGAGCGAGGCGAAGAGCTTCGTCTCAGGACACTTTGTGACTGATTCATGTGACTGATTGATGTCCGGGGAGGAAGAGGCTGCTCGCGCCAGAGCCCTCAGCGCAGGAGACGGATGCAAAACGGGCGTCGAGGCCGGAACGAAGGGGCACGTAAAGTAAAGTCAGAGTCTGGTTTGACACGGTGACGGGCTCGTTTCCTGAGGAGAACCTGACCACCGGCGGCTGCTGCCAGAGTAAATCACCAACATCCGTCAGATGGGTTCTGACCACACAACCTGTTGCAATAAAGTTCACTAACAGCTCTTTTTAATTGTGCACACAGTGCGGTGCATGTCGTTATTTTCATTTTAGGAAAACAGTTTGACGTGGACATCGGGTGACCTTTGACCTCATTTTCCAGTTTTATAAACCGCATCCACGACTGGTGGAGAGACTAAATTCACCTGAATCAAACGTACAAATCCACAGAATTATCCTTTGCAGACGTGTTCATAAATGTGATGGTTTGTTATTCCAGTTGATGTCATAGTGAAAAGACAGGATTTGATCCAGAACTCTACCACTGATGAAACATTAAAAATAAATTAAACATATAAGGCTTCTAGTAATATTCTGTAAACTGCTACTGAATTATTATTTTTTTGCCTAATTTATTTTTACGTAGTTTATTCAATGTATTGCATATTTAAAAAAAAGGGGGGGTGTCAACAATCAGCAAACAAACAAACAAACAAATCAACGAATCAATAAATGTAACATATTTTGAAGCTTGGGATCTGGAGGTGTGGCCCGTTGTGCGCCTCTCACCCTAATATGCGTGTGATGAATATTTCTCAGATGCTTCCTCGAGGCCATATCTGATCAAAACAAACGCACCTGCACTTCTTCTATTTTTTTCCCTCCTCCTTGCAACTGCAACTCCCCCAGGACGGGTAAAAATTGACTCCCTGGCTTCCTCCACCAGGCAATTACGTGCCATCTGTTCCCATCTTGGTTGTTCCAGCTCGTTTTGTTTCTGCGATTGTTCGTCTAATATCATCGGCCTGAAAGTGTTAGGGAAAGATAGGGTGGGGGTGGGAGAGGAGGGTGGGGTGGGGGGGACACCAAAATGAGGAGTGGCATGAGGAGGAATTAATGGAATCTAGAGCAGAAGCGGACCTCCACCCCTGAAAGCAGAATGAAGACCATTCATCCGCTCACCTTTCATTGTTTGTTGGTCCCAGCGTCACTTCTCCATTTGTTTGCTTTGTGATCATCGCTTCAATTGCATTAGTCATGTTCCTTCCGGTAACTATTGGGCCCATTGCTCTCTGACACATCATGGGAGCGGTGGAATCGCAGTTTTAACTGCGCTATCAATAACTTCAATATAATTATCTTTTTTTTCCTTTTTTTTTTCGCTGTCGGAGCAGAAGGGGGATGTAATCAGTCAGAACAGCAGCCAGGGATCTTGTAGGACCCCAAGTGACAACGCTGACGGCTCTGAGACGTGTTTGTGTATGTGAGAGGAACCTTACACCCATTACTGGCTCGTGTGCCACTGAGATAACTAACTTAATTAATTAACTTAACTGACCGTTTTGGCATCGTACAGTCAACACCCAAGAATTATAAATAACAATAATAACAACAACAACAATAATAAAAATAAATATCACTCACCACCTCACTTGTTCTTCACTTTCAATGGGATCCAGCTTGGCCTGCAGATATGGACAGAGGCTGTTAAAACAACATGAATGTATGGTTTACAACCTTTATTCAAGTGCTTTTTCACCTTTTATTTGTCCTCCAGCACCTTGAAACTTCAGGGCGGATTCATGGAGGATTTAACGGCCGCTTCACCTCCGCGCTGTCATTTGTTCAAGCGGAATGCTTCATCACACGTAATTGGCTGCATGTTTTTCTGCTGTAGAACATCACCGTCTATTATCCTCCGTTTAGTCATAAAATCATCAACCTGTTCATCCTAAATTCCTGAATTCTATTTTCAACGTAAACTGACAGAAGTCAAACGAAGCAGCTTTAAAGTTTCTTTTCTTGTAAATTCACTTTATCAGTAAGTGAGTTTTCCACATTTCAGGGTGAACAAAGTCAGGATTTTCATGAACGCTTCTGGAATAGGCACCGGTGAGGAAGAAGTGACGCAAGGAGCGAAAAGCACTGCTTGTATTTGGCGCCATCTAGTGGTCATGTTTGAATTAAACCCAACCGGGTATTTTACAAAACTACATTAAATTGTGGCTCAAACTTTCATTCGGGGAGACTTCCTTTTGACATGTTGGGTTTAAAGTGATGACACAGTCCTTGGACATCCTGTCACATAAGGAGAAAATGGTACAAACCTTTGAAAGAGCCACAGAGGAGGGATGGACCTGCACAACACAACCGTAAGGTGACAAATGTAAAAGGTGAGATGTAAATATCCAACACTTCAAAATACTATTAAGAATATTTGTCTCATTTCCATACACCAATGTCTGTAACATAAAATCTCATTATACTTATAAAAGCCTGAAAAAGTAACTTGTATTCAGACATTTTTCACTTGTAAGTATAGTATACTTGTTAAGTATATTTTAGTAAAAAATGGGAGAGAAAAAAGCAGGACAAGCAAGATTTTTTGGCAGATTTTCCTACTTTTTTTTAAATGAAAATTCTGCTGTGTGAGGGAGGGAGGAAGGAGAAGTGTAGGGTGAGACAGGGGGGGGGGGACTGGAGGTTGGAGGATAAAGCAGAGTAGAGTGGCAGCAGAAGATGAAGCAGCAGCAGCAGCAGCAGCAGCAGCAGCAGCAACAACACACCTCCAGCTCAGGTACAGTTCTTTTCCTTTGCTCTTTTTAATGTAGTTTTTCAGACACACTGATGTCATTTTCCTTTATTTGGAAAGCAGAAATATTCACAACTTGAAACACTTTTAGATTCCAGAAACTCGATAGAATAAATGTGACTTTTGTTTAATTGAGGTTTCCTTTCAAATCTAAAACTCGGGCTCTTGGACGGGTTCGAGTCCCTCCTTTGTGTCGCTGTGCTGGAATGCTCTGAGCCTCCACGATTATTGTCAATAATGAATGGCATCATTTATTAGCGTTGGAGACTTGGCGAAAGGCCGTCTGGTAACTTAGCAACTCTCATTCCAGCCTCATTCAACATTAAAGTGGCGTAAGGTGAGACGAGCCTGTGTTGTGGCTCCAGGAGGATGACAGGCATTTGGAACCGATAAGCTGACACACAGACTTTATTTGAGAGTGGACAAGTCTCTGGCTTGTCCATATTTCTTTTTCTGAGACAACCTTGATCTTCCATCATGAGAGTCATATTTTATCTACGGAGGTCATCACGCTTCCACAGGGACCTTATTGTGAACAGGTAAACGGACACCTTGTCCTTTCATCCCCATTAAAGCTGTGTTGTTTAGCAGCGGGGGGTGGGGGGGGGGCACTGAAACCACTGTTGACATGGTATGCTGACATCCAGGAGGACGATCATGAAAGGTCAAGGAAAATATACAAAAAAGGCCGACAGCAGGATGTTGTCAGGGGTCAGATTTCACCGCCTCCAGCACCAAACGTGACAACGTGCGGCATCCACAGAACAAATAACTGGGATCGCTGAGGTTTCATGACGAGTGACAGCGACTGACATGAACTGATGAATGTTCAATGACGGAACCAGATGAGGGTCCTGGGCTGAATGCGATGCAGACCTCCGGGGGTGTGTGACACCTCCTCTGGGTCTCGTGAGAAACCGAACACTGTGTCAGGTGTGTCAGGTTGCAGCCCGAGAATCAGTGTCCCAGTTCTACAGCAACAGACGTACAAAAGTCCTCATCAGTGCATCGACAAGTAGGTCAGGTGGTTTTCCTGAAGGGTGGAACAGTCGGGCTACAAGTCACCACACGACAATAACAGAGACAGGCATGGTTGGGGGGGGGGGCTGGCCTCTATTTTTGAGACATGGTGTCCATGTCTATTTTTCATTTTCCTCCTTCTGTTTCGACAGACCCCAAGTCGTGCTTGTCCCGTCTACGATCCACCATGCTGGTGCGGTCCCATTCCGAGAGAAGAGCCCTCCTTGGCTTCTCAGCCCTGTTGACGCACACAGCCCCCAAACAATCAGATGAGACGGCACCCGCCCGACCATTCACCTCTCGTGAGTCCCTCCTCCCCCACGAACCTCTGACTTCACAGCCTCCCTGGGTGTCTCAGGCTCTTTCCAACCTGGAACAAGGAGAACGAGAGCTGGAGAGGCTCCAGGAACGACAGCAAGCAGAGGTGGAGGAGGTGAACCGTGAGCTGGACCGTGCGGCGTTCGAAGCTCAAAGGGAGGAGCGGCGCCTTCTGGAGAGGATTGAGAAGGACCACAGAGAAACGCAGCAGCGCCTTAGTCAAGTGAAGAGAGAAAATGCTGCAGCAACTCGGGTTGTTCAGTCACTTGTGGACCAGCACCTTCGACAACTACGACAGCTCAAGGAACAGGTGCAGAGATGGGGCAGCACGGCCTGTGGCTCCAACAAACATCAGCTGCAGCGAGGGGTGGCAGAGGTCACACAACCATGGGAGATCTCGCTTACGCTGAAAAGGGTCAACTTCATATCAAGTCCTGAGTCCACGACCTTCAGCTTAGGAGAAGTTGATGTTCGTGAGCAAGGCATGAGCTACCCCATAGGCGTCTGTGGTGTCCAAGGGCAAAAGTGTGCCTTACACTCGGGGGATACAACATTCTCAAATGTTACCCCTCCTGAAATTAGAAAGGAACCAGCACCCAACAAAGGTGGGAAGAGGCAAAGTCTGGAGAACGCCAAGACAAACAGTGGCAAAAAGTGTGTCGTCCGCAAGTTCTCCCTGTCAAGTTCCCCTGAGAATCAGGATGAGTCCAATTTACCAAAGGGCCCCACACCAAGAAGCCATAGGGGGTCAGAATCATCCCAAGACGAAGAAGATGAGTCTGTGTGTTCGGACACGCAGGGGCAAGACCTGTTCCTGGCAATCCCACCGGTCTCCAGTCAAGGAGAGTCTGAAGGGGACGAATCCGACGGCAAACAATGGAGAACCAAGATACGCTTTAGGCTTAAGGGTAAGAAAACGCAGAAACCCCTTGTCTCAGATTCTGGTGAAGAGCCATCATGCCATCCTGAAGAATCCGATGAAAAAATACGTCTGTCTGTGTCGACAAGGACAAGACGCAAAGGTTCATTCTCCAGGCACAGTCCGGTGGATCTTTCCTCTTCTCTTTCTCCACAAAACATCCTAAGATCCACTGAGTCATCGCTGGACAGTGAAAGCCCTCCGTCCCCAGTGAACAGTGAGGACTCTTCTTACATCTATCCAGCCAACGAGTCCCACAGTGCTGATGTCTCTGCTCCCCCAAACCCTCTGACCTATGGTGACATGAGAACCATGAGGAAGGTCAACAGACTACACCTGGCCTCCGAACATCCAACTGGTCTACAAGGTCAAGGAAACGAGTGTGAATCAGACAGGAGCACAATGAGTCCCGACGAACATCACTCCAGATCGCCGACCCCCGCTGCACAAGACTTAGGTTCCAAGCACGTGAGCACGTCGGCCATTGACGGAGACCAAGAACGGGTTGATAGGAGTGAGGGACTTTCATGGGAACTGGAAGATGGCGGCTCAACCGCCCTTGATTCATCATATCTAGTCAAACAGTTTGGGAAACAAGGATCAGGACGCACCGACTTCAACCTGCCGAGCGGCATTCATGCCACCGTCAACGGGCAGCTGTTTGTGGTGGACTGTGGGAATGCCCGCATCCAGGTGACCGACCTCCAGAAGAACATAGTCCAGCAGGTGTCCCCCTCTGGGTCGGAGAGATCTTCTCGCATCTGCAACTACTTTGACGTGGCTGTGAACTCCAAGGGACTCATCGCCCTGACCTGTGCGGCTGAGCGGGCCGTGCTGGTGTTCAGTCGTCATGGACGTCTCCTGCAAACCTTCGGAGGCACGATGATCGGTTCCACCAACGAGGAGCTGGACGCTCCCAGGGGCGTGACAGTGACCCGTCAAGATGATTTCCTGGTCGCTGACATCAAACGCGGCACCCTAACTGCCTTTAAGTTGGACCCCAAAACGGGGGCCCGGATAGAACGCACCGTAGTGACGGGGTACCACCGACCCTACCTGGTGGCAGCCTGCCTCACCACTGGGCTCATGGCGCTGTCAGAGCGGGGCAATGACGCTGGGCGTGTCCCGTGCATTCGGGTCCTGGATCCTGGATGGAAGACGATCCGAATCCTCGGGGTGTGCTCCGGCCTGGGGCCCGTTCTGTCCTGCCCTTGGGGCCTTTGTATCGACAGCGATGGGGACGTCCTGGTGGCGGACTGGGGAAAGCGACACCACCGTGTCCTTTTCTACCCGTCCAAAGGGGTCGGCTGGCCCACGGTGACGGACAACCTGAGCAGCCCCAGAGGTCTGGCACTGCTCTCTGACGGCCACGTGGTCGTGTCAGACAGCATGAATCATTCCATCAAGATCTACCGCTACAAGTGACGTGCACAGAGGAAGATTCGATAAATCACCTTTAATCTGACGGGGGTGGCAGACACTATTTTTATGAATACATATGGAGTCTAATCAAACATTCTAATCTAATCAACTCTCAATAGAAGTAGGAAAGGAGAAGACTGATTGCTTCGAATAATCATATTTTACTATCCTGTACGTACGGAAATTGTTGAAGACAAGTAGTTGGTACCTAAGCTCCCCGTTTAACTTTCTAATGCTTGTTTTTGACTGATGGGAGTCATCGATGGTCAAGGTGTGAAGGGCTGTGATGGATATTTCTACTGTCAAACTGAGTCCCTTGAGTGAAGAACAATTAAACTTTGATTTGTTTGCACTGTGTCTGTTGTCCGTGTGGAAAATCCTGTCAAACAAAAAACGGGAACACGGTGAGAGTTTTAGTCTTGTTTGCAAATGCTTAACCAAACAGATCAATGCTCTGATTAGATCAAACTCTGCAAGAAATGAAAGCGCTTTCGTTCTGTAGCTTTAAAAGACAGAATTCCGGGGTGTATCGCGACAACATGCGCCAACATTTACATTCCCAATGCCCCGTGAGCCCTGAGTGCGTCTGTACAACTTTGAGTTCCCTCAACAGGGACTTTAAGTTTTCAAAACATCAACTGAATGACACATTCACTCGTTCGGCAATTTTGCAACAAGTGAAAGTCCGACAGTGGGTCACTGCAAACACACACAGTTATCTAACACCCCCACCCACCTACCCACGTGCACACAAACACACACACACACGCACACAGACACACGAGTATAAAAGTGCAGGTTGAGCCGGTGAGCAGCGTCAGCTGAGTCTCCATCAGGAACCCAGACATGGTGCGTCTCATCCAGACTCTCTGCTGCTGCCTCGTCCTGGGCCTGAGCCAAAGTGCCTCTTTGTAAGTGAACGACTCCTCCAACTCTCTGACTCAAACGAATCTTGATTTTAAAACACACACATCTGTAAGAAAAAGAAAAAAAACTCCTTCTATGACAGTTTGAAACCCGAATTGTATCTGTGGCCTGGGGGAAGGTTCCTCCTCAACGACTGCAAAGTTCACTGGTTGGATCGATTGCGCAAACAGAAACCCGACCAGTCGCTGATTCACTGCTCCATGTCTGTTATCTCCTGTCACATCAACACTAATTCATTTGGGTCTTTCTCAGGCGCCCTGACGATGCAGCAGCAGGTCGGTCCTTAATCCTCGTACATCAGTCCTGAGCCTGCTCATCGGGTCACCTCAATCACTCCTTCTCTTCTCCTCTGTTCACCTCTGGAACATAGACGCTGCTCTGCCAGACCGATGTGACGGAGTTGAGTTCGACGCCATCACCCTGGATGAGAAAGGAACAGCGTTTTTCTTCAAAGGTTTCTTTTTTCTTCTAATTCCACTTCTTCTGATGCCACTTTCATGTTAGCAAACTAAAGAGAGCCATGGGTCTCGAACCCGGTGTTTCCCTCAGGAGAACACCTGTGGAACGGATACCACGGTCCCGCTCAGCTCGCCAACCAGTTCTTCCAGGAACTAGACGACGACCACAACATCGGCCATGTTGACGCAGCCTTCCGGATGCACAACACAGAGAACGTGGACGACCACGACCACATCTACTTCTTCCTGGTATGACGTGGAGCAGTGAAGGACACGGCTGAGTCTGCCGCTGACCTCTGCTGACCTCCGCAGGACAACAAGGTGTTCAGCTACTACAACCACAGTCTGGAGGACGGGTATCCGAAGGAGATCGCTGAGGACTTCCCCGGTGTCCCCACCCACCTGGACGCAGCTGTGGAGTGTCCTAAGGGAGAGTGTATGACCGACTCAGTGCTGTTCTTCAAAGGTTCGCTGGACTCGAGCTTCACGACATTCCTCCGGTTATGTTCCGCGTTCCCGTGTCACGAGCTGTGAACGTCCGCGTCTTCCCGTCCCAGGTCAGGAGGTGCATGTTTACGACATTGCCACAAAGACGGTGAAGACCAAGACGTGGTCCCACCTGCCTGCTTGCACGTCGGCTTTACGCTGGCTGGAGCACTACTACTGTTTCCATGGAAACAACTTCACCAGGTTCAACCCACTGTCGGGTGAGGTGAACGGTTCGTATCCAAAGGACGCTCGCAACTACTTCATGAGGTGCCCCAACTTTGGTGAGATTATTTCTACATGTCATAAATGAGGGGAGTGGGGGGAGTTTATCTGAATACTTTCATGCAAAGAATTGTTTAATCTGTTGTTTTCAGGCCACGGGGGTGATTACCGCCCCCCAAAATGCAGCGAGGTCAGATTGGACGCCATCAGCACTGATGACACCGGCAAAACCTATTTCTTTGCAGGTAAAGTCTCATTCACACTCTGCAAAAAGTCTAAATCTGACCAAGAATATTTGTCTTTTGTCGAATTCAAAGGCCCCATCGCTTACATCTCCTGAAAAAGTAACTTGTTTTTAGACATTTTCACTTGTTTCAAGAAATAAACACAAGTATCTGCCAGTGGTAATTGTAACAAGCGGAAAGCGAAGTGAAAACCTTTTTACTAGAAATCAGAGAAAGATTGAGTAAGATTCTAAATGTCTGTGCATTAGGGTCTGATGACAGAAATGTAACTACCCATCATGGCGCCCCAGACCCCTGCTGATTGGACTGTTTGTGTCACGTGATGTCCCCAGTTCTCGGAGCGGGACTTCTGTGTTTGACCAGAAGCTGACTGGTGGCAATCGCGTTGTAGTTAGTGCGGTATCAAGCTCTGAAACAAAGTCGAGCTGAACCCAGCAGCGGGATTCAATTCAATCTCTGCAGGCCCCATCTACATGCGCCTGGACACCCAGCGTGATGGCCTTCACGCCTTCCCCATCACCAAGGCCTGGAAGGAGATGACCAGAGGCGTGGATGCTGTTTTCTCCTACGCTGACAAAATGTACATGATCAAGGTCGGTCTGAACGTCCCGGTCTCAAAAGTCGCTCCCGGTGGGTTTTCCGATCTGACTTCCTGTTTGTCGGACCCCTTCCAGGACGATCAGGTTTACATCTACAAGAGCGACGCTCACCACACGCTCATTGAGGGCTACCCCAAGACCCTGAAGGAGGAGCTGGGGGTCGAAGGGCACGTGGACGCCGCGTTCCTCTGTCCCAGTGAGCACACGGTGCACATCATCCAGGGTGAGTTGACACAGCCCTCCGAAACCCCGACCGAAACCCACCCACTCACCCACTTCTCCCCACAGGAAACAAGCTCCGCAGTGTCGACTTGATGGCCACACCGAGGGCCGTCAGCCAGGACTTCCTCCTCCCCCTGTCCAACATCGAGGCCGGCCTGTGCGGCCCAGATGGGATCGAGGTGTTCCAGGGACCACAGTACTACAAATACGAGGGCATTAAAATACTGACGATGAGCAGAATCGCCCCCCAACCTCTTCCCATCAGCTCGGGGGTGATGGGATGTCAGGAGTGACAGCAACTGCAACAGAACTCCTGTCACCTGTTACTTGACGAATAAAAAGTGTTTTAACAAAGTTCGGTGTCGCTTTCTGTCGACGGACGGATAGCGTTTGGCCACTCGAGGACCTACGGTGCAGAGGAGAGTGGAAGGTACCGAAAGGACTGTGACGAACCGTGGGAGGCCCTGCAGGAGCCTG
>JBBMJM010000001.1:6874914-6885652 GCA_037832705.1 Centriscus cristatus | reverse complement strand
CCTGATTTATAATCCGTCATGACAATAAAGGAACAATACCAGTGTATGATGTGTGTGTGTGTGTGTGTGTGTGTGTGGACCTGTAGAGCAGGCAAATATTTGGGCAGCTCCTTCTTGAGCTCCACGGGTGAAATTGGAGGAGAGTCGGGGATGTAGTTGTCCTCTGGAGTCTGGGAGTGAGTTTGAGACTGAGGCGTGGGGTCGCCATCGCCTGGATCCTCCTCCTCCTCCTCTTCCTCCTCCTCCTCCTCCTCATCGTCCATCTCCTCGCCACTTTCCTCTGTGTCGTGGTCGAAGCGGGACTCTGGTACTGTGGGAGAAAAAGGATACATGACGCAATCCATAATACTATTCTTTTTCGGGATGCTGGATGAACTCATTCGAAATGGTTGATTCCAGTTTTACAAATACTAACATGATTTTGTGACCAATCACATTTGTCAAGGTCATGAAATGACCCCCTGACTTAGGTCCCGTAACCTCCAACCGATGATCAGAACGAGGAAACTTTTTTTTTGGAACACGTTTTTTCCACAGCTGTTGAATAAGCCTCAAAACCTTTATCAACAAATGCAGTTTGTGCCGTTGTCATGGTGATGTTCGGATGTGACGTACTCCAATAACAGAGAGGTGCCAGTGACCTGATTGCCAAATTCTTATCAAGTCTTCGATCCAAATGGATGTTTGTGAAAAAGTTGACAAAATATTCTGGCCTCGGGCCGTGCATAAACGTAATGAATGGTTTCCTGAGTTGCATTTCATTTCAAGGTCATGCTGATGTTCCACTCCAGTTCAGTGAGGACACATGAAGAGAACAGAGCTCCTGATAAAACGGACTTTTTTCCTCCTGTCAGAACGTCTGCTGAGAAAGAACGAATCAGTCTGAGAGCCTTTGCCAGGTGGTCCACCTTTTCATTTGGGTCACAGATGTGCCTTAAAGAAACCCTGCAGCAAAGAGTCCTGGCGGGGAATTTTATCAACCTCGGAGGGGAAAAATATCGACGTTCAGTGGACAAAGCCAAACTTTTACAAGTCCAAAAGCAAATTACGCACTCTCTCCTCATCATGCAACTTTTCCAACAGCAAAAATCCTTTCCAGGTGAAAAGCAAACATGAAAATATTACAACATACAAAACACAATGCAAAGTGATATGAATAGAAGTATATTTGATTGATTTAGCTGAAGGGTGATGAGAATAATAGTGTGATTACACCTGTGGATGAGTCTATGTCTACGTGGGTGGTTTACCAACCAGCAGGTATATGGCTCCCGTTCTCCCTCTCCTCTTCAAACTCCTCCTCGGACTGCTCCTCCTCACTCACGTCCTCTGAAAGGACAAAGCAGTTTGTGCAAACAGACCTGACTCTGCGTCTCGGTGGTAGTTAGGATTTTAACTTTACCAGCACTCTGTGGCGACCTCCCTGAGCCCGACACAGACTCTTCCTCCTCCTCTTCGTCTTCTTCGCCCTCACTCTGGCTGCTCGACTCTTCGTCCTCCTCTTCATCAGAGCCTGAACCCGATGCTGGACAACATGACGGACAACGTTGTACTGGGCTTGCAATGACACCTGCATTCGTTCTAATCTGAAGTGACAATGAATCCTGGTGGTTCCGTCTCATCTTCAGCTCTTACCCAGGGAAGATTCGGCCGAGCTGGTTTTCCTTTCGCTGTCGCTGATGTCCTGGAGGTCAGCGAGTAAGTCTTGGCCCTCGGGCTTCTCCTCTTTCACTGCTGCAGACAGCACAGAGAGCCTCATTCACAAAACAGTGCGTGAACACTAACTGACGGCCCTACGGAGGATTCGCCACAAGAGGCACATCTTTCCTGGCTTCTACCTCTGACACGACAATTGCTCCATTTCTGCTGTTGTGAAACATTCCTGTTAATCTATTAGAACTAAATCTGTTCTGAAGAATTGTTCTGATTTACAAAAAGACGTAAAGATGTGCAAACAACATGGGCTGGTACCGGTACAGACATGCTATGATCAGAACGTTCATATCCAAACATGTTTTACTGGGTACTAACATTTGTTTGCTGCGATGTACAAACGTCAAGTTTCAAATAAATTAAATAAATAATCCTCTGAGATTAGAATGAAGCATTTGTTCAGCTAAAAACGCAACACACTAACGGTAACTACCACTAACTCACGTGCACTTTTCCGTGTCTCAATGTGTTCAGATCTGTCCCGAGCAGCACGGACAGGACTGCGGCTGCGATGACTTTGCTTTGGCTTTTCCTCGTACTCATCAGGAAGCATTCGATGGTGAGATGGCACTGTGTGACACAACAGTCTCATATTAACCACAGTTCAAAGGGAAGCTCGTTTTAAAATGCAGAAACTGAATCTGCCACGTGAACGTGTCAGATTTCATAAACCTTTAGTGAAAACAACCCCAGATTCCCCCAAAACTACTGAAAGTAAATTAAAACAAACCAGATCTTTATCATCAACTAATAATCCGTTTTTATCATAGAAATATGTGCTATCAGAATACTTATATCTATATCTTAGTTTTAGGGGAAGAAAGTGCCTATTGTTCAGCACTAACTAACCATCTCGTCGAGCTTCCCGCTCTTTGCGGCGCTCTTCCGCCCTCCTCTCTCGATCCTTGAGCTCACGCAGCTCTTTCTGCTGTTCACGCAGTTTACGGTCGCGCTCACGCTGACGTTCCAGCTGTTCCAGCCGGTCCCTGTGGTCCAAAAAAAACCCAGGAGAATCCAGTCGGGGTCTGTCCAGACAACCAGAAGCCCAAGGTAGCACAAGGTATCGTGGTCAAGACATGCTCAGTTATACAGTTAATGAAAACATTTTCATACATACAGGACATTTTCACACTCAAAGTTCTTCAACACATTGACACAACTGACATTCTTACATTTGCATGATTTATGTGTCCTAGAATACACCAACAGGAAGTTAGAATAAATTATGAATGTGTTATTACACGTCTAATATATCAAGTCAGATGCATTATGGCTGTTAATGGCTACAAACAAACAGATAAGGACAAAAACATTCTAATTCTAGCTTTTTTGTGGGGAGGAGGGTACAAAATGTATATGAAAATAGTAATCAAATTCTGGTCAGTGGTCACCTCTCTCTGCGTGAATGGGCTCTGGCCTGTTCCCGTCGTTTCTGACGCTCCCAGTCTCTCCTGGCTTTGTCCTCCTCCCACTGACGCTTCCTGCGGTCGCTCTCTCTCTCTTTTTCTTTGTCTTTGGGCCTTGAATGTTTCCCTGCTGCAGACACAGAAAAGACATTTCCAAACCCGCCACATTCAGCTGCAAAACATAACTGTGTCCATGACCACCATGAGCTACAGAGCTGCGGTTCCACACCTCCTTCAGCTGAGTGACTACGATGACGTCTTTTATCTTTTCTCTTTTCCTCCTTTCTGTGGTGAGATTTCTCTTTCCTTGCTATCTGCTGTGGGGGCTTGATTGCAAGTGATTCATCTTCATCGCCCCTGCAATTTGAAGTATGTTACTCTATAACTTCGTATAATGTTGGATTTATTTTGTACTTTTTAAATTTGGCATTAAAAACATTTACAGATGTCATGCCCTACAAACTCCAGTACCTATCTTCTGTTGAGTCTTCCCGGGAGTACGGGGAATTTCGAATTGTTATTTCCATCCTTGGATCCCGTAGTTCTCCTTCCTCCGGAGTCTCTCGTTTAGATTCTCGATCATCCGTCTGTGGAACAAGGCCCTGTGGGAACTGAAAAGGTACGGTAAGTAAACCAATACAACAAGTACCTAAATGATCATATAACATATGATGAACATGTTACAAAAGGCAATTATAACAACTATATTAAAAACAGATTAAATAGATTATTTTACTTTACATTGTTTTGGCACTTGGGATCTGCTCTCTCTTCTAATTCTTTCCGGCGCTTTTTCTCAAGAAGGATTTCGTCAAGAGTTTTTACTTTCCAGGTCTCTTTTTCGTCCCCCATCAGCATCCACTCTCACCGCCTGCACAGCACAAACAATCACACAACAAATTCATTTGACGTTATGCGATTTAACAATTCACCTGCATGCCTTTGTAAACACATCAAATAAACATTTCGGGGTGAATGTAATGCTGACCAGGTGCCTGTAAAACTCAGCATGTAATAAAGGAAAATGAAATCAAGTGATGGCCTTACAATCAAGTAGATACGTGCTTAAACATGCTATGAGGCACTAGAACAACACGTCAATTAGCTAGCATATCGGCCAATTAACTGGGTTTCATTTCTGCCTGCATTTGTTCAAGTAAGCAACGTATTCACTAGCTAGCATAAGGTACTGGCACAATACGCGAAAAGTGATGTGGGTGATTACGCTAACACATTAGCGTTGCAGCTAACTGAAGTTAGCTACAACTGGCATGAGCGCCAAACAAGTTTAATTAGCAAACGGCCACGTGATGTGGGTATAGCGTGAATGGCTGGTACCGCTACAAAACGGCAAAACAACAGCTGTGTTTAACAAGCAGTTTAGAGCACTAGGAACGGAGAACAACGACAATAATCACTGAGCAGGTAGTGTAGACAACCAAACCTTGAATATGCGCAGTGGTAGTCCAGCACGCCGGAAGTAGTTTTCTTCTTCGTGGGTTAGAGAGAGTATACACAACACTGGTGTACTGCTGCCCTCTACTGCTTAGCTGCAGTACTTTATGCCATTTCCACGTTGAAAATACAGCGGTCATTTTTTTTTCTTTTTTATCTGTGCTTTTCCTCAGTTAATTTAAACACTTTGAACGTGACTATGTAAGTCACTGTAGACAACACCTTGCTCATTTCTGCTTGGAACACAGAAAACTTTAAACACTCATCTGAACTCTCATGTAGTCTTTTAGCACCATGTTTCTTTTGATTATGATGTGACGTTATTGGCTGTAGTTTGGTCGCAAGCACATGTAAATCATATGTAAACAGTAAGTCTTCTTACAACGCCGGTGTATGACAAATCATGTAGAAGAAAGGAGCGATTCAACGGCATTCTGAAAGCAGTTACTGGCAAAACAGAACTGATGTCACTGTGCCCTGGAGGAACCACAGAGGACAGAATCTGCCTGGCTTTGATGTTTTTTTATTGAATCAGTAAATGAGAGAGTCATAATAATAATAATAGATATTTCACACGTGTCATGATTGAACAACTTAAAGTTCGTAAATAGGGATCCAGCAACAGCCTCCCATCCCCTCATGATCCATCCCTGGAGGAAGGTTGTCCCAGCTGTCAGACGATTCTTTCAGAGTTCCATAACAGTTCCAATTCCAAAGCGCTGGTGTGTATAACCACTGTACTACACAATCCTGAGTAAATCATAGGAATAGTAATGTTTCACACCAGTGTTTTGGGTGCTGAGTCATATGCAACTTCCATTAGAAAATGTGTTTCACCCTAACTGACACTCTAGTACAGGTGTTACAGAGACAGCCTTGTATTTTTTAAAGACATCAGATGAGTTCAATGTCCACGTCGTTAGCCTGTTACCGTGTTCTATTCTGAGAGACCTGGCCTCGCTATGTATTATATTCCCCTTGCCATGGAGACAGATGATGAATAAAGGACTCCTTTTTCATCAAAGAAACTGTGACATCAAGGGAAAATTGGATTATAAGATGATATGATTGGCCCACTGTGGGACAATAAAGGCTAATCTTGATACTGCGTTGTTTCATGACATTCATCTGAGAGAAGACACGTGTTGTTTTTTGATTTATTTATTTTTGATCAACATTTTTCTTACGTTGCTGCAAAACATTTCCTGTGATGGACAAATTTGGACCGGTTGGTAAGTGATTGTTCTTTGCTGGATCATCGTCTTTTTCTTCAGAGCCAGAACGTTTAAGAAGGCTTTCATATAATGTATGTCTTTAGAAAGGAGCTATGTTTATGATAAATCATTAAGGGGGGGTCTGCTAGGCAATCCAACTTATTGTAAGCTCACATGTTTAGTGAAAAATGATCAGGAATTTACTGATGTGACTGTCACATTAATTCAATAAAAGTTTCTTAGAAAATTGAAAAAAAAACCAAAAATGTTTCCCATACGCACACACTGATTTTAAAAAATCAAGAACAAATTGTTGCTGTGGCTGCATTTTCCACTCTATCCCCATAAATATCCATCCACGCAACGGCAAAAATTTCCTGCAGCTCACAAAGAAAACATTTTGATGAAAGGACGTACGCTTTTCACACCAGAGGCTGAAATGCACACAGGCAGTTTTAAATATACAGTATACTGTAGGTAAGGGGGTGGGGGTGTCTACAGCTGCTCTCTGTGAGGAAGGGCTGAACAGTCTACCTCAGACTCTACCCCCAAAAACTACACATCTATGTGTTCAGGGAATCGTCGCCATGCCAACAGTTGGTGACAGGGCCAGTCCACGAAGTTCACCGGATGCTTTTTACTACTACTAACTGTCGCTCTACCCCCATGAACTATATACAGTATCTATACGTTGGGCGACTTCCTGCCATCCAAAGTGACCTCAAGTGTGTGTGTATCACTTTCCATTTTCACACTAGATGCTATTTAGTTAGTCAAATACAGGTCAAAATACAAAAATGAGAAACTGTTTCATGTTTGTTTCATGGTGGCCTGTCCACAGTGCCAGGTCCATAATAACTCAACACGCCATTTTTCTAATTTCAGTTACCCTTTAAAAGCAGTTTATTGATTAGTTGCAAATGCTAAATATTACATGACTTGCTTGATCCATGTTTTTATATCAACAGATGATTAAAATAAGTGGTTTTGCTACTCTTTGACTACCTGCAAATGGAACAAATGCGTTGAACTCCACAACAATGAATTGTTGAAAATAGAGACAATGTAGCTTTACAACTGTGCTCCTATCCTCTGCTTTCCTCCCAGATGTGACTTTCAGCCAGTGGAGGCGGACGAGGTCCTCGTATACCGCCGCGTGTGGAAAGCAGGCGCCATCAGCCTCAAAGTGGCTCCACTCCAGTTGCTCCAGCTACCAGTTGCTGTCTTTCCTGGGACAGGGTGCATGTGGCAAAGTTGCCAAATGCCAAAGGATGTACGACAATAAGACCGTGGCCATCAAAATGATGAAAAAACACAAGTATGGTTATGAAGAGGCCAAGCAAGAGGTAGGAAAGTTGTTTTATATACAAGGGACACAGACTGTACAAGCTCATCAAGTAAACTGCGACATCTTCAAGCTCAAGTAAAAATCGGATCATTTTTGCAGGTCGCGGCCCTGATGAAGATTAAAATGTTCGATTCAGACAAGTCCAACCTGGTTGAATGGAACAAGGCTTTCATCGACAGGGGAAACATCTGCCTCGAGTTTGAATATCTTGAAAAGAGTCTGTTTGACTTGATGAAGGGGAGATGTTTCAAACCTCTCCCCCTGAAGGAGATTCGACCCATTTGCAAGCAGGTATGTCCGACCTCAGCACGGATACACACGACCCCTTTTCGACAGGACTGAACATCGCCACTGAGTCTTTGTATGTCTGATTTCCTTTCAGCTGGCCAATGCACTTAATCACCTGAAGACTGTCGGGATTATCCACGCAGACCTCAAGCTGGAGAACATCATGCTGGTCAACCATCTGAAGATGCCGTATAAAGTCAAAGTCATCGACTTTGGCCTCGCCTGTGAACGCTCTGCCACGCAGCTGGGCTCATACATCCAGACCCGCCACTACCGGTGCGTAGCCATGTTTAATATCTTCATTTAACAGAGGAAATGTACGTCACCCAGTCACACAAATGTGCTGTAGAGACGCTGACGATAGCAGGAAATAGTCCCTTGCAAAATGATGGTCAAGTGTCTTTGCTCTTGGCGGTTCATCTCTCTCCAAGGTCCCCAGAGGTTATTCTGGGTCACCCCTTCAATGAGGCAATTGACATGTGGTCTCTGGGCTGCGTGGCTGCAGGACTGTACCTTGGCAGGCTGCTCTACCCTGGCTGTAATGAGTATGACATGGTGGGTAAAGTCTGGCCAAGCCGGACTCTTATTTTCTTGCAGATAATTGCAGGATCATCTCATGAAATCATCTTTTTCTTCTTGCTGCCGACAGTTCGTTCATGAATGTAAACTGGTTTCATGTCACTGAGAGTCTTCTGTTGTTCTTTTAACTTCAGATGCGGTATATTGTGCAGACTCAGGGTCAGCCTCCAGATAACATGCTGGACTCTGGAACAAAGACCCACAATTTCTTTTCCAGAGTCTATTCCTCTGCCAGTTCCTGGAGACTCAAAGTGCGTACCACTTGACCTCAGCTCCACTCAGGCGACTTTCAGTGCTTTGTCCCTTTTTCATGGTCAAAAATGGGAAGAGAATCATAATTAGTTCAAATGTTCCAGATTTGTGTACTTTTGAGTATTGTGTTTCTGAACCACATTGTCTCTTCAGACACCAGAGCAGTTCTACAGAGAGAATGAGATTCAGTCAGGACAGTCAGGACAAACCAGAAGAAAGTTGAGCTCTCTGGATGATCTCTTGCATGCATGTGTCCATTCAAATGAACTTATCTCTAAAGCATGGGGATTTACTGAAAGAGCTCTTGAGATGGAGTTTTCCCTGTTTCTGTTGTTTATTCAGTTCCCGTCTCAGGAATTCAACAGCTCCACAGACAAAGCTGCCACAACTGCAGATGTGCAGGTGTTCTTGGACCTGCTGAAGGGAATGCTCCACCTGAATCCATCCATTCGGATTACACCCCACCAGGTGCTCGAGCATCCTTTCATCACCATGTGCCACTTAAAGAACCTCTACTCCACTAGCCCCCAGTAAGTCAACACCACCACTTCAACCTTTATTTTCATCCTCAGTAATGCCGCTGCTTGTTTGTGTGGTTTTACACACCAGACGTGTGATTGCGTTCATCTTCGATGGTAGCTTGAATGATGTATTTTCATTAACACCTTTTAAAAAATGTATTCCCATTGCAGCCCCTTATACATAAAGAGGAATGTTTTAGATGTCGTTTTCACTCAGCTGACAGAATGTTTGCTTCTCCTGCAGTGTAAAGTCCTGCTTTGAGCTCATGGACATCTGTCAAATGAAGCCGTCTGACATTTCGGGGGTTGTGTCGGAGTCGGTGCAGCCATCTTCTTCCAGGACTGAACACTCGGTCCAGCCAGGGATGAAGAGAAAGTTCCTCGATGATGAAAATGAAAGACAAACTGTTTTTAATAAGTGGTTCAAGGCTGCAACTGAAGACCATGGTCAACGCAACAACTGGTATCCCGGCTGCAGCAACCTGAACCCCAGCTGCATCCAGTCGGGGGAGAAGAGAACGTTCCCTGATGGCGTGAATGAGAGACAGACCGTTTTTAACAAATGGTCCAAGATTGCGACTGAAGACCCTGACCGATACAGGAAGTGGCATCCTGGTCGTAGTAACCAGCACAAACACTGCATCCAGTCAGGAGAGAAGAGGAAGTTCCCAGATGGTGTGAACGAGGGGCAAACCGTTTTCAACAAATGGTCCAAGGCCGCAGCTGAAGACCACAGCCGATGCAACAACTGGCATCCTGACCGCAGTCACCAGAACACAAGCTGCTTCCAGTTCAGAGAGAAGAGGAAGTTCCCCGATGGCGTGAATGAGAGACCAACTGGTTTTAACAAGTCGTCCAAGGCCGCGACGAAAGACCACGATCGGTGCAGCCACTCGCAACCCAGCCGTAGTAACCAGAACCCGAGCTGCTTCCAGTTCAGAGAGAAGAGAAAGTTCCCTGATGGGATGAATGACAGACAAAGTGGTTTCAACAAGTGGTCCAAGGCTGTGACTAAGAACCAGGATCAGTGCAGCAACTGGCTTCACGACCGTGGTCACCAGAACACACACTGCATTCAGTCCGGGGAGAAGAGAAAGTTCCCTGATGGCGTGAGCGAGGGACAGTCTCACCTCCCCAAGAAGTGGAAGACGAAACCTGCTGTCGAGCAGCACAGATCGAAGCCGCTGCCTGAGGTCGGAGCGCTTCTACAGGGTCCTGCAGAGCAGCGCGCCCACCACCTGCATTCAGGTCATAGTAACCAGAGCACAAGCTGCATCCAGTCGGGGGAGAACCGAACGTTCGCTGATAGAATGCACGAAAAAAAGCTGAAGAACGAACCTGCCGTGGATCAGCACAGATCTAATCCTTTGCCTGAGCTTGGGGCTGTTGTCCAGAGTCCAGCAGAACAGCGCCCCCACCACAATAATAGCACATGTCCCTCGACCGGGAGCCCAAAACGTATTCGCCTCATAATCAGGCGAAAGAGAATGATACGTGATGGCGCTGTATTAACTCATTATTACAGCGTCAAAGAAATTTGACTAAAAGGACAAAATGATCGAGGATGTCGTAGACAACATGTCCCAGCAGGAGGACGTGGTCAACCTCAGTCTCAGTCTTCAGGGAGATGAGGACGTGGGCCATCCCTGGAGATAAGAGCAAAGTTTGTTCACTCGAAGGAAAAGTCCGATTGTTGTTTCATTGATTGGATTAATGGAAAATGTGTATGTCATGAGTATTTCAGATGAACTTGGAATAAATGAATGTGGCTGTTAGTCCACTCAGCTGAAGCATCTATGCGAACAATGAAGGTTTTCACAGGCAAAGTTGAAATGCAGAAAATGAAGCTAGAATTTAAACTACTGTCAAGAAAAAGGTCACACAGGCAAATATTTCTTCGGACCACCTTTAGCTTTGAGCTCACATAACCTGCAGAATCTAGACCTGCACTGCCCCACAGGC
>JBBMJM010000001.1:6786248-6797503 GCA_037832705.1 Centriscus cristatus | reverse complement strand
ACACACACACACACACACACACACACACACACACACACACACACACACACACACACACACACACACACACAGAAAGAGAGAGAGATGAGAGCTCGCCACAGACCAGCGTCACTGGCTCCCCCTCCCCGCCCCCCGACCCCCGCCCCCCTTCAGGTAAACATCGTGTTGGTGTATGAAACAGGCTACTGACACACAAGCAGATGTTAATCCATACATAGATAGCGTGGCTTGGGTATCTATAGTTTGTTAATTTTAAGAATACATTAGCCACAGAGTGTAACACACACACACACACACACACACACAATACACACAAACAAACATACACATACGTATGTGTGCGTCTTTCTGTGGAAGACGAGGAGTCCTACAAACAACATCAAAACAATATATGACAAAGAAAATAATGAATCAAAAACAAAACAAAATATGTATGTTTCCCATTATACTTGTTTATGATTCATGATTCATTTATAAAATCAAACAATAACTCAAGTAACTCTGTCTCACGTGAGTGAAATCAAAATGAAATTAAGAGAATATGACGCAGAAATGAGGGATCCCAGACAGTAGATATAGTTTAATAATTTAATGGGGGAAAAAATGCAGCGGGAGATCGCTTGGATGTGTGAACGTGAACGCAACAATGAAACAACCCTCTGAGTCTCCGCATACCAGAGGTTGACGGAGAGACCTGACTCGACCAGATGGTCCAGATCGGAGCCTCTCATTTCCCCAAAGCACCGCCTCCCTAGGGACACACACACACACACACCCGCTCCCTGGGGACCCCCACCCACTCAGGCTCTAATGGTTTGTGCCCCCTCCCCTCTGACGCGCAGAACCCGTATAAATAGGAGGCGGCTCAGCTGAGCAGCACACTCCGGCTCAGCCGCTCCTAAAGCAAGTTCCTCCCCGCAAAAGCACCGCAACTAACAGAATGAGTCCCAGCATCACTGCCGAGGCCGCCCAGCCTGTCAGGTCCACCGTGGCCCAGAGGAAACAAGCCAACGAACTGAGAAAGGTAAGGACAGGAGAGAAAAAAGAAGACGCAGCAGGATTTCGTCCGAAATGTTTTCTGATTTTGTTGCTAAAGTTCAGCTGGTTGACGGATTCTCGCCCTTTTTCTTTCAGACTCTGAAGCCGCTGTTGGAGAAAAGAAGACGAGCTCGTATCAATGACAGTCTCGGTCACTTGAAGAGTCTCATTCTGCCTCTGGTTGGCAAAGACAACGCGCGCTACTCCAAACTGGAGAAAGCTGACATTCTGGAAATGACCGTCCGCTTCCTCAGAGACCTCCCGTCCTCCCCCGTCAAAGGTGAGCAGCATCCCGGAAACACATATCTACTATCAGCCTTTCAATGCTCGACTGCCCCTGAGATTCCAGCCCGGAAACTAATCTGGTGTTTGTCTTCTTCCCAGACTCTGCAGACAGCTACAGAGAAGGTTACAAAGCGTGTCTCCAGCGCGTCTCCGCTCTGCTCCCCAAAACCAACCTGGACCAGGACGCGTGCCAGCGGGTGAACGAGTTTGTCCAGCGCTCCATGTCCGCCACCGTCAGCCCAGCTTGCCTGAACTGCTGCGCTCAGAGCTCCAGAAGTTTCCCTCAGATCCACCAGAGACTCATGAGCCTCAAATCCAGCTTCGACTCCAGACTGGAGAACCAGACCCGCAGCAGCAGCAGCAGCAGCAGCGGCGGCAGCTGCAGCAGCAGCGCAGCCGCTCCCGGCAGAGCGCAGCCGGTGCCACAGCCCGGCAGCGCCATGTGGAGACCGTGGTAGAATAGAAGGACATGTATTATTATTTATTCCGTGATTTTGTTCATTTGTAGTCCAGTAATCTTAAGAGTGACTGACGGGACTTCGTCTTCTAGAACATGAATTCAGCATTTGGCTCATTCTGCGGACACGAGCACAGATCTAAGAGAAACTGTAAAGTCTATGAACTTTTTTTAAAATGCAATCCTCTTTGGGGTTTCAAAGATACGGGTTGTAGATGACACTGTTTGTAAAACCCCAAGGGTTATTTTATTTGAGGTTTGCACGATAGACTTAAATGTATTTTGGTCTGTGCAAAAGAAAACATCTGTAAACACTGTGTGTTAAAAATGACACTGATACATTTTGGGAAATTTTGTCTTCGAACCGTTTTCTCAATAAATGCACCGAAAAAGAATCCTTGTTGTTTGATCTCTGGCTTTGGCTCTCAAACCTATTAGATGCAGCAGACATGAGAGGAATCTGCAAGAACCAAAGGAAGTAAAAAAGGCGCGCAAACGCATAAAGGCGCAGGTCATCGCGAGCGCATTGATGCTGAGCAGCTGCTCCATTGTTTGTCGGTGTGAGGCGCCTCTCCGACTTACCGCCAAATTGGTGGGAAGAAGTCGTGTTATGGGAACACACACTGAGATCGCCACAGTTGGGAGCTTCACAAGCCCTAAAACACACACGCACTCATACGCACGCACGCACACCCACCCACAGACACACAGTACTACCATTTCTTCATTTTATAATTCGTTTTCGCCAGATAATAAATAAAACGTCAGACCAATTTCTACAATGAGTTGGTTTTTTTTTTTTAATTGTACAAAACTGAGCGTTCCATGTTGTATTTGATTCAACTCATGAGCCCAAACTGCTTCTTTTGTCAGACAACTGTGAAACAACAGGAAACATGTTCATGTATCATGTGTCTGTATTCGTGTTGGACAACAAACCAGTCGGTCTCTTTCAAAGATGCTTAAGCATTCTGACCTTTTTCAAATGCTATGACTAATAAACACATACCTAATAAAATTACACAAAACCGACCATTTTCACAGCACTCATGGATTTGACTCATGGCCACGCAGATTGACAGTGGAGGATATTAAAACCAATGCGGGCCAGCTCAGGAGATGCCAAACATGAAACAGTTTCTGTGAGGTTTCCCCACATGATTGTTAAAGGCATTTCTAGAACAATCTGACCAATTAATAATGTCATCATTAATAATGTATTTTCCTGCCACGTTCAACATGGAGGTAAAACTAGACGAGAATTGGTATCATAGATATGTAGATATGTAATGTCATTATTGAAAACCACAAATGTGATCTATTGTCCATCCTTTTTCAAGGAACAGATGAAGAATTTCAGTCTTATCACGACGTCATCGTTCTTGAACTGTTCTGTCTGACTGACTGAAGGGAATTCTGCTGAGACAGACAACAACTCAAACACAAAGACATTCCTGGATTGTCAGTTTCCAGCTGTGTGTTTCAGTAGCATTCATCCAGCATGGATCCGAGAAATGGCTGATATACACAAAACATAACACAGGCAAAAGATACAGGATCTAGTCAGACATACAAAGCAACCACAGTGGAGGTGAATATTTCCCCTCATTGTTGGAAAAGAACTTGACTTTTCACCAGTTGTGAAACACATTGTCACTGCTCCTTTGCATATGAAACCATCTGTGGTAGAAGAAGTGAAGAACAGCTACCATGGCTAGATGTTTTTTTGGTCTGAAATGTGTCAGTTCAGTCGACTTTATCTCTGACCTTCAAAAACAATGACTAACCCTACACCATGATCCTATCCACAAGAACTGACTCAGGTCCCTGCCTCTCCTGTATAACATGTCAGCATGTCGACCTGCTCTGTTTTCATTCTCGGCTAAAAACGTTGTGGTTGAAAATGACTCTCAACCTGTCAGATCTGTTTGAAATCAATGAACCCGAGAGGGCACGATTGAAGTTGTCCAAGGTAGAAGTCATCACGGAGACGTCCAAGCACGAGGCAGGGAACAGACACTGAGACCATGATAGCAGAGGTGAGTTTGTCAGGAGAGAGATTCATTTGTTGACTGATTGATGTAGTGGTATAGTTTAGTAATACTGAATGGCTTTATCAGAACAAAGCAGTTTTGCCCTAAGAAGCAGCTGATATGCCGCAAAAGTCCAGATTTCACAGGCAGGATAGGGGCAGTGAGAGCTACTGACCATCTATAACCAGCTATAAAACAACATGAAGCAGCCGAGGTCCCACAGCATCCTCAACCCCCTCCGTCCTCCACGAATTCCCACCAAGCCTCTGTCTGACCACACTGTCACACCCTCCCCCAAACCCTCATCAAGGCTATGTGAGTATCACCCCATGCTCCACCGATCTGCCTGATATTCCTGTCCATCTGGGCTTCCACTTCACGAGTCCCCCTCAAGAAATGAAAGGAACACAAATCATCTAAGAACGGACTAGAAACTAGAAATGTAACACAAATCAAAGGGCTGATGCACAAACTGTGACAGCGTCATTAATGAGGTCACATTTTACCTAAAAACACAATGACTCAGTGGTGTGAAATCATATTATCATGTTGTTGGGAGTGGATACAATGAACTTAAGAGATTGTGATTCACCACAGTTGACTGTTTTCACTCAATTTTGAACGATGAGCATTTTTTGTCCTGAGTTACACGTATATGCGCTGGATGAAAGGAGCTTAAAATTAGCATGAACAAACCTCTTAAAGTACCAGGTATGACAATGAACATGCACAATGAATTTTAACATATGGCCCCACACACCCGGACCACCACCCCTCGTTTGCAAGAATCATTTCTCTTATGACAGACAGGGAAAATGCAGTGAAAGATGCATGAGTTGTGTAATAGAAATATAATTTGCAGACCTTTTGGTGTATGACCTAGGCAAAAAAACCCTGTATGTGACAATAATTATAATTTTAATAGCAACATATTGGAGTAGACTGTGAACTTCAATGTTTTAACCTATTTGTCTGACAGATGTTGGCGCGAAAGCCTCGCTTTTCCCCTCTGCTCCTCTATCTTATTGTGGTCCCACAGGGCTCAGTCTTAGGGTGTCTGCTGTTTTCACTGTATCTACTCCTGCTGGGAAATATGGCAGCCCATGTCGCTGCCTTACCAATGATTTGTGGCACTAAAAAACGAAAGATACCCTGAAAGACGTAAAGGCTCATCTGTCACGTTTCAATGACATTAAAGCCTGGATGGCCTTAAACTTCTTAAGTTTTAATGAAAAAAAACACAAAAAACAAAACAAAACAAACAGATGTGATGGGGTTTGGACCTGGTGGTCTGAGTGAATCCCCTTGTTTACCTGGGTCCCCCTGGCACATTACTTAAGTAGCACACCTGGACATAAATGTGGACAATGATTTTAAATTGCATACTCAAATTCATGCAATAGCAAAGTCCATTTTTTTCATCTATTGGAACAGACAAAAATATTTTTCACTCAGCAGACAGGGATCCATTTCCTCATCATGTCTGCCTGTCTTTCATCTGGAACTCCAACTAAACACTGATTTTAGCCTCCCTCAACTGACCAACCGTTGCTAGAAGGACCGAGGTTCGTACGCTTAGAGGGGACAGAGCTGTCTCTGTTACTGCTCCAAATCTCTGGAACGACTTACAAAGGTAAGGCATGAACAAACCTTTTAAAACTCATCTTTCAGTCCTCTGCTTTCAAACCAGCCTGGGACTTCTCACCGTTTATAGGACGTTTTATTGATCTTCTTCTGTTTTATCTTGTTTGTTTCTTTATATTTATGTGTGATTTTGTTGTATGTATTTTAGTTGTTTTACTTTATTCTACATTTATTTTATTCCTGGTGTGCTGCACCAACATTCACATGTTTAGCTCATTGTGATGGAGGCGAGGAAAAACGTCCTTACAAGTGCAGAAACCTTGAGCACATCCAAGGCTGTATGGGTCCTCTGGATCATGTGATCCTCTGCCTTGAGCAGTTGGGGTGAAACAAAGATTGCAACGGGCAGAGAGAGAGTACGTCTAGGACAGTGTCTACTGTCTCTGTCGCTGGCTTTGCAGCTCCTCAGTCCAAAGTCCATTGTATTTTTCATATAGGAACACTTGAAAAGAACTGTTGGTATATGATCCTTCTCAAGTCCAGGGAAGAACATTTAATGAAATGCAGAGATAAAAGCCTTAAAAAAGTTACACACATGCACACTCACTTACTAACGTGGAGGTGGATGCTGCTGCACTCAGCCAGCGTAGATGAATTTAATCTACATCTGCCCACTGGGACACTTACGTCCATCATAAACTTTTGTGTTTGCACTTATACGTTTCCTGCTTTAAATGGTGTGTGTGAGAGTGTGTTTGTATGAATTGATGAACATCTCTTGCTCCAGTAATCGCTGTAGCACATTTCTACCATGATGCTTTCACATCACCACCAGCACCCATTGTCTCTAAGCTGACAGCGGCCAGTCAGGTGGTGTCCCGCTCAGGGTTTGTGCCCCATGTGACTCTTAATTCCTGTGTAGTGTCAGAACATCGTCAGACAAAGGTTCCCTGTTATCTGGCCTGCACAGATGGGTTACAGACGCCCAATCTACTTGAAAAGACAAAGGAGGACTCTAACCGAAAGGAGTGGACCCCCCCACCCCCCACACACATCGCTTCCACCACCCCCCCAACATGATCCATCCATCTCAGCGCGTGCAGCAAGTGTGCCTCTTCTGTTCGCGCCAGGCTGCGTCTGTCTTTGTCATAAAATAATTTGATGTTACACCTCTGATCTGTGGGGAGAATTCTAACGTAATATGACGTCATAAAACAAACGGAATGCTCCTGACCTGATCTCCCCGAATCCCTTACGACGCAGAATGCACGTGCACCATTTGAAATATGATTACTAATCTGTTATTATTATTATTCTTTGTTGATCAAGTTGGACTCAAACTGACGTTTCTGTCTCTTTGACTCCCTCAGACAAACATCAGTAACCTCCATCAGCAGATTCAGATTTGCTCTTAGTCACCACCATATAATATTGATAAACAAGCATATCACCGAGGCGTGGACGCTACATATCCAGGAGTCAAGCTGACAAGACAATCGCAGCGCGTAACAGACGGAGTGGGGGGGGGGGTCTTTGGACCGAACAACATGCAACTAGATGCATGCAGATGGGGCCGCCACGCCAAAAACTGCGTGGAGATCATGTGTCTTGTGTATAAAGGGAATATGTGCTATAGTGTGTGTGTGTGTGTGTGTGCATGTGTATGTGTATGTGTATGTGTGTGCGTGTGCGTGCGTGCGTGCGAGCGAGTGATTCATACTGCGAGGTACTTTTTCAGGATGCTGTGACGTGCGGGACTGTGCTGGGTGGGGTCGATGGATGGACGGACGGAGTACGATGAGGTGTGTGTGTGTGTGTGTGTGTTTGTGTGTGTGTGTATGTCGGGGAGGGGGGGTTACAACAGACAGCCATCTGGTCTCCGTGGCGCGTGCGGCGCGCGTGGTTCCCTAGAGTGCAGTGGCATTTGATGGGCTGTCATTTCCCAACACTTTGTGTTTCAAATCACAAAGTTATTTTGCATCCGAATGTAGAGTTTGGAGATATATCCGCCACAAGACTGGACGGCAGATGATTAAATAATGCAAATACAAGTACAAGTTGTACATTTTACGCACACGAACTCAGTACGTTCACAATAAGCACATGTTATTCCTATTGTGCTTGAAGTGCCAGCCCCTCCCCAAGCACAAACGCTTTTTCTTGTGTCAGCCCCCGTCACCTCGCGTTAGCTGGATACACCCTGCAGGTAGGGACACCCCCCGCCACACACACACACACACACACACACACACACACACGCACACACACACACGCACACACACACACGCTCCCTCAAGGGCAGAAACTGCATAGAAAGAAACGTCATATGCAAAACAATTGTTGTGAAAATGTACGCGCAGATGTTTTTTAAAAGTAGCGTGGCTTGGGTGTGTGGGGTGGGAGACAGTGGACACTGTCTGGAAGCGTTCATACACGCAAGGCTGACCCCTATGCCAGTGATGTATGTATTACACCCTGAAGCTCTGACTGTGTTCATTTAGTTTAACATATATTTAACATCAAGGAAAGAATGTGATGATGCACAAACATCGTATGCATCATAAATGAATCAGTCAGTTTAAGCGCGTGTGCTCAAGATGACTTCGTACATTTGCACCATTAACACAAACATGAATAAGAAAAGCAAAATGATATAAAATCTAAATTATTTTATATCATTGTTCAAATTGTATCGTATTTGTTATAAACTCAACTAAAGATTTGGATTAATTATTATTTTAGTTACTGGACAATCGGTGCGTCCAATCGAGTCTTTACGCACACATTTGTTGGCTTCTTGGTGCAGATTATGAATTATTTGTGTAGGGATCATAACGCAGACACGCACCGGAGTTGTTACGCTTGGATTTAAGTAGAGGACAGATGGTTATCTTACTAAATTTGATGCTTTTCTGTTGTTTTCGTGGAAGACGTAGCCAGTCAAATCGTTTCATGTTGGCTTGGGGGCGTACCCGTGACGCACGGAGACCGACGCCACGGACCTGGATATATACCGCAGCCCGTGGCCGTTAGAAGCACATCGCCTCCTCTGTCTGCTTTGGATCCTCCTCTGCTACAAGACGACGCTCAGAAATGTCTCCAAACATGACATGTTCAGCTCCCCAGTCTTTCTCTCCAAGACTGACCGTGGCCAAAAGAAAAGAGGCCATTGAGCTCAGAAAGGTGAGTGACGTTTTACACATTTGCTTCTTTGTCTTTTGCAGTTTTCCTCTTAATATCATGAACGTATACTGAATTGCTTTTGTTCTTTTCAGACTATGAAACCCCTGATGGAGAAGAGACGGCGCGCCCGTATAAACGACAGTCTGAACCTCTTGAAAACCCTGATTCTTCCCCTCACAGGCAGAGATGTAAGTTCCTTTTTACATTTGAAAAGAAAATGCTTTCGTAGGACATCCCGGAGTCAAGATGAAGTCATGAATCGTGTGTCTAACAATGATATTTTCATTCTTTCCTCCAGAAGAGCCGTTACTCCAAGCTGGAGAAAGCCGACATCCTTGAAATGACTGTGAGGTTCCTCAGTGATATTCCCCCTGCGAGTCCCAAAAGTGAGTTTTGGTTCTGCTTTGGTCTGATTCTTTCATGTGCATGAAAAAAAAACGATGTCAACTACAAGACCAGCTGAACTAACGTTTAATTGTTTTTCACCCTCAGATTCCACAGACAGTTTCAAAGAAGGTTACAAGGCCTGTCTCCAGCGCGTCTCCACCCTGCTCCCCAAAACCAGCCTGGAGCAGGACGCGTGCCAGCGGGTGAACGACTTTGTCCAGCGCTCCATGTCCGCCACCGTCACCCCAGTCTGCCTGAACTGCTGCGCGCAGAGCTCAGAGTCGTTCCCCCAGATCCACCAGAAACTCCTGAGCCTCAAATCCAGCCTCGGATCCAGAGTGGACAGTCTGACGCGCAGCAGCGCAGCGGCTCCCGGCAGAGCGCAGCCTGATCCACAGGCCACCAGCGCCGCCATGTGGAGACCCTGGTAGCCTACACGCCTCGAGGACTCTTCGGTGTATGATATGTGGATAACATGTTGACATAGCATCGCTTGTAAATATCCACCTCCTTATTTCTGTTGATGAAATGCCAGATTTACTTGTTAAATCGAATCCGTTGAGTATTATATACTTCCGTTTTGCGCACGAGTCTGTTGTCCCGTATAAGTTGACAAGTTTAGACAGTCGTATTTTTTAAAAATCTGCATGTATGTATACGTTAAATATTTAGTCTTCTCTGAGGACTAAGTGATTACGGGCCGTTGAAACAGCCCTGTAAGACCCAAAGGGTCAGCATATGTATGAATTTGCACGTAGACTTCGGTGTACTGGGTCTGTGCAGATAGACTTTGTAGACATATTCTATGTAGACTGAAAGTATCTCTGTTGGGATGTATTTAATCTAATTTTTGCTATTTGCAGCAAATTGTGTATATATGTTCAATATATAAATATAAAAATAAACTACGATGTCGTGGTTAGCTCTCGTGTTGTCTTCTTTTGGTCCACGAGCCTCGTTACACGTCAGTGAAGCATAATGAATTGGATACAAAGGGCAAAGCCGAATTTACATCACAAAAAAAAACACACAGAGGCTACTCAACAGACAGATTCTGACAACGGATAAATGGCAGCTTATATGTATATTAAATGAGTGTCGCGCTGGCTCCAGTAGAAAACGCTGCACGTTCTCTCTTGAAATAGACGCGGTCTCTGCTTCCCCCTTGTGGCGGCAGAAGGTATCGACACTGCATTTCTGAAACGCAATCATGTACCTATTCGAAAGGCGCCGGTCGGTCACAGACATCTGAGCAAAATGGCTGATGGTACGTTTGCACCGTGAGCTCGGACCATTGTGAAATAACCTCTTTGGCTTTCCTTAAATATTTTTCCCCCATGTGTCGTCGACGTAACAGCGCGGTCTGAGCACCTCCATTAGTATTTTCCTTTACGTATGACGACTCGTTTGAGAAAGTCCCTGTGAGAGGAGCCGGCCGGCGGACACCGGAGGAGGAGTCTGCTCCGCCACTGCAGCACCGGAACCCTTGAGCCTCGTCTGTCTCCGTCAGATCCCAGGCGACATGTCGGCAGCGGAGGCTGCATCCTCCCTGCAGCTGTGCAGGTATTTGTTTACTGTTTGATGTTTACTGTTTACTGTGACGCTCGGTCGGATGACGTGAGTTCCTGGTCAGGATGAGAAGACACATAATCCGCTTGGTACTCGGGTACAATGCTGTCGTCTACCGGCAATGTGCTCCTGTTACCGGGATGTTACCGGGGTGTTTCCGGGATGTAAACGCCTCGTCCCGTATTAGTATGCGTGATGACCGAAACGCTGTAAACCCGCGGTGAAAGAACCGATCGAGGTCGCCATCTGTCACTGAACTCCAAGGGAAGTTGTTAAAAAAAAGGAATCCTAACCACCCGGATTGAATATTTAAAAATAACTCCTAAAATGCTGCACGATATAAACGTGATCTAGCTAAAGCAACTATCAAAACACACGGGCTTCACATCCCAGCAGAATGCTATACTAGTGCTCGTCGATAGGAGGAGCTAAAACGCACCACCTATCTATCTGTGGATGTATCCGAGCAATAAAAGGCAGGGCTTTGGTCATAGAACTTTCTTTAATAACTCTTCACTCTCTTCACATCTCTCAACATCTCTCAACATCTCTTAACTGCTCCCAACTGCCCTAACTTCCGCTAACCCATACATGCGCATCACATGACATACATTGGCCAATCAAAACTACCATCACATGACACTATCTATCTATCTATCTATCTATCTATCTATCTATCTATCTATCTATCTATCTATCTATCTATCTATCTATCTATC
>JBBMJM010000001.1:6622414-6642685 GCA_037832705.1 Centriscus cristatus | reverse complement strand
TGTGTGTGCGTGCGTGCGTGCGTGCGTGCGTGCGTGCGTGCGTGCGTGCGTGCGTGCGTGCGTGTGTGTGTGTGTGTCTATGATGAAGTCAAAAACAGACGGGTTGGTTGGTGCGGAGATCGACGAGATGGCTGTGAAAGAGCACACATGTGAAGACGTCCAGCGTGTGTGACTTTAAAGGTCTTTAAAAGGTGGGGGGTGGGCGGGCAAGAGCTTTTGACACGAAAGCCAAGGAGGGTCATCTATCATCGAGAGGGAGCAGTTGATGAGGGGCTGGAGGAAAAACGGGAAAAAAAAGAAAGCAGGAGCAAGGTTGCGAGGTTAAGTCTCCATCACTCTCTCTGGCTTCTGTTCCCCTCTCTGTCAACCTCATGGCGACCGGCCACTCAGAGGAGACCACTTCAACCGCCGCTGACTGCTCTCCTCCACCCCCCCCCAACCCCCCAACCCCTCCACACCCCTTCCTACAGGGCCCCCGGAAACTTTTGTTCCGTTCATTAGTACAACAAATACATACAGATGCTCATGAAAGAGCGCGAGAGAGAGAAGGAGAGAGAGGAGATTCCTTAGCTCTCCTCAAATAATGACTGATTTGGAGACAATCGGCTTCTCTGTAAACAAGTGACACGCCGACGAGCTCACGCAGGACGGGCTCTCATCATTCAATGTTTAAATCTGTATTTGTTTCCAGGTTTATAGTCAAAGTACACTGTGGGGGGGGGGCGCAAAAGGCGGCATGCGACAGGGAGAGAGTGATGAAGAAGCTGACGACGGGACATACAGAAACGCTGACGCGGCGCGAGTGTCTAACCCATCACCTTACAATTATCACGTTTAATTTCAACCACGCAAAGATCTGCCACCTTGATAGCTGCAGCGCATTCAGGTTAATGGCTCTCGCCTCGGCGGTGTCCATCACAGTGTCCACATCAGCAAAAAGAAACGTCGATTTCGCTGATTTGCGGAGACATGATGAAACGATTTCTGTCCTGTGGAGACATGTCCCGATGGAAGGAGAGGCAGACAGAGGTTAATGACGAACATAGGACAATGACCGTGTGTGTGTGGGGGGAGTGGGAAGATGGGTCTGGGGGCACAAAGACTGGCATACATATGCCTCAGACCCCCCGTGACTGCTCCACCAAAACGTCTTTTTTACTGCTCAATGGCCCGTTTTCTCCCGATTCTCCCATGAATTATGTAAACGACGACTGTGGCATCCTTTTCTTCCCCTGGCTGGCGGAAGGCAGGAAAACCAAAGACAGAAGTGAGAGAAATTCCTCCTCCTCGTGTTTTTTTTTTTCTTTTTCCCCTGCCTTCCTCGCGCTGCCTCTGAACGAGCTTTCATGTCGGCAGTGTGGGCCTGGGTTTTGCACTGCGGCCGTGCAAAACGGATGATGGTGGCCGGTGGGCCGCTGGAGGGGGAGGGTCAGGGCACAATGACATATACGAGGAACCGAGGAGGCAGGCGGGGAAGAATGCCGGCCTTGTTGTTAGATGGCTTGACATTGATTAATGAGATGGAGAGAGAGGAGAGAGAAACTCAGGGGAGAGGGGTGGCACTGGTTCGGAGCAGAGTGTGTGTGTGTGTGGGGGTGGTGGTGGTGGTCTGGACTCCTCACAGGGGTGAGAAACTCCGGAAGGGCCTTGGGCTGCACTGCTGATCCAGGAAGACGTTTGCCGCAGTTTAATATTACGCATCCAGAAGCGTGTGAGTGTGTGTGTGTGCGCCGACACCCTGACCCGCCCGAGGGTTTGTCTCTCTTCTCACATACGTTGGACACAAGTGAACATCGGTCACATCGATCCTCATCCATCAAAACACGTCTGATAGGCTGCCATCGTCATCACAAACTGATTGTTTGTCATTTTTGAAGAAGCCCATCTGCTCCGTTGTCAGTTCAGCTCACGTGGATTGTGGCTCGTCGTCCCTATCGCTAATATCTATAGATGCTTAATGTTAGAAAAGAAGAAAAAAAGATGAAATCCTTTCAGATTCAACAGGCTTGAAGACATAGTACAACGTTGAAACGCACATAAAATGCTGGAAATCGTACCGAGCTCTTCAGTTCACTCCTCGTCCACTCAGTGTCTGTACTGATGGAGCACTGTTGACCTTTTTTTTTTTTTTTTCCACCAGAAGCTACTCCAGACAACCTCCATCTCCCGCCAAGAGGGATTTCAAAGCCACTCCTGGATGTCCCAGGACTCTTTGTCTCTGCTCTCGTCTATAGGTAAGCACAGTGTGCAAGCCCCCTCCCCAACACCGACCTCCTCAAAACTCTACACAATAGCCAGATTTCCTCCCAATTTGCTGGGAGAGAATAGGAGGCTCAGAAACTCCTTTCAATAGCTCTGAATAGTGGGTCTAATTCAAGACTCAATCTTTGGGTTTGCCAGGCCTCACCCCACCCTTAGCCGGCTTTACTTTGGGCCTCCTGACTTTGACTAATGCTAAAGCAATTCAACCGCTGAAGGGCTTACTAGTGTGCATATTAGTGCCTCTGCCGCAAAACACGTTGCTTGCTTGCTTTTGTACTCGAGTGTTTGCACAGTGGTGACAGTACGTTCGTGCATGCGATGGACTGGAGCATCCAAACACTGTCATGACATTCCTGGATGACAGGAGCTTTTTTTTTTACTATTATTTTCAGGTTGAATGAACTGCATGAACACATCTTCAGGTTGTGCACAATGAAGAAATAGCGGTGAGTTTTATTGTTGTCAGTATTACTGAGGTCAGTATTGGGATGTGGGATAGAACAGGCGCTAGGAATGAAGTTCAGGATGAGAGGAAGCACCTCCGAGTCAGACGCCGCCGTCGTTTGCTGCTGGACAATGGTTGATTGCTCACTTGTGCTTGTGAGTGAGTTGCTGCCCAGTGTGAGGGAGTTCAAATATCTCGGGGGTGTTGTTCACTGGTGAGTGAGGCAGGTGGATTTGTGCAGCATCAGCAGGAGTGTGGGGGCTGCACAGGTCAGTGTTGTGAAGAAGCACTGGAGCTGGAAGGCAAAGCTCTCGTCTGACCAGTTTACCAGCCGGTCCCCACCTATGGTCACATGTTTTGGGGTAGTGACTGAAAGAATGAGATAGGGCTTTAGGGATTAGCTCATCTGGCCTGGGAACGAACGCATTGAGCCGCCCAGACAGATCTGAAGAGCGACACTAAGCTGCAGAATTTACACAGATGGTAGGTGTCCTCTTTAGTTTGCCGACATTTGTTTGTAGAGAAATATTAAAAATGAATTATTTTTATGTCCATCTCTTGTGGGTTTTTTTTGTTTCTTAGTGTTTTGTTTTTCAGATTGTCAGTTGGTCCATTAACAAAATAACTCTAAAGGTTGCAAACATATTTCAATGGCGTTTTCAGGAAAATGCTGACAATGGGACAATGAACAGATGAAATGTTGGTTGTGTTCTGGAACCATCGCGATCCAGGAATCTGTTGTAGAACTCATACTCATCGTGAGATCGGGACATTTTCAGCATCTATTAACACGTGGATGTAATGTATGTGCTTGTATATATAAGTGTATAATACACATACGTCTCTGTGGACCAGTGGTTAGTGCGTCTGGTTTAACCCAAAGGTTTGAGCCCACCCAGGGATGTTTTTTTTTTGGTTGTTTGTTTGTTTTACTATTGCCCTAAAAAAAGAAAATGAATAACTATTTGACTCTTAGTGACAAAGCATGTTTTGATGATCAAAGAAATGTATTAAATTAGAATTAATATCGGCTGGAAATCAATCAATCAATCACCATATTTCCGGAAATCAGCTGCTTGGTGGACGACGGCGCTCTCAGAGTGCTTTTCTAGTTTTAGACTTTGAGGTCCTGCTGACCATTGGTTATATATTTGACCTCGCAGCTCCCCTCTCTGCCCCAATTATGCACTCGTACACTTTGCATACGTGTGTATTTTCTTCCCCTCTTGACACTCTTGAGGTCAGTTCTAATCAACCACCCTTTGGTCGTTCTCACTACACACATCCAACCCCACAGCAGTCTCACCAGAGAGCCGCCTACCTTCCACGACCGAGGACTGCTATTAAAGCAATCAGAAGCTTTCCAAGCTAGGTCAAGAGCCAGGTACACATGGGGATTCTGATTTGAATTATGCAAAAAGGCGATGGCCAGATGAAGCAAGAACGAGGGGAAAGATGAAAGAGAGGGAGAAAGATCTTACCAACAAAAGAAACGGCGGAGACAAAAGCAAAATAGGAGCACAAGTAACTTCTGATGAGGAACAAACGCAGAGGAATTTCAAAGATTAGTCTCAAGTCAAAGACCCCGACCTCGGGACTTGATAAAGCATTCGAAAACTGTGAAGACTGACATGGCAGGACCACACGCAGCTATGTGTGCCCCCCCACCCGGTGTCAGTCTGTGTGTGTTAATATGCCCGTGAGATCAGTTTTCTCTGTGCTTCCATTCACTGTCCGCTGACTCTGAATACTGAGACGAGAAGACACGGAGAAGACTATTATCTGGAAACACAACTGGACCCTGACTTCGCTGTGTGTTTCACTTCCACTCAGAAGGGATGAGAGATGATAAACAGGTTGTACAGCTGATACAGCTGCGGGGGGACGAGTCACCGACACTACCGTTGAAAAGTTTGGGGTCACAGAAATGTCCTCCTTTTTGAAAGAATTTCTTTTTTCCACGAAATGAATCAGACTCGTCTAGACATGTGGTAAATGACTGTTCTAGCTGGGAACAGCTGATTTTAATGGAATATCTACAGAGACCGTCACTCCTGTGTTCGAATGCTACATGTTTGTTAGCTAATCATGTTAAAACGTGCATGTGTGATTAGAAAACCTTTGCACAGATGAAAACTGTTGATTAGAGAAGCTATGAAACAGAAATTTTCTGGATGACCCCAAACTTTTGAACTTTTAGTGAATGTATATATATTTTTCTCTCTACAGATGGAGGCAGAACCACGTCAATATATTTTTGTAATCATTTCACTGGCACTACCCTGACAGAAAGTGACTAAATTGTGAATTTGGGGGGGGGGGGTTGCCAATAATTGCCATGGTATCCACATATGCCATTGTCTGTGTGTGTGTGTGTGTGTGTGTGTCCCTTTTTCGTGTACAGCTGAGCGTCCTGTGGCCAGGCCCACCCTGCGGTGAACATAATCATGGCCCTGTCGTTACCAGGTTAAAGGCTCACTGCTGGGTCCTCTGGCACTAATGCGGTGCCGAACTATAGGGGTCACATTAGCCCTGGCTACAGCAGAAAAACTCCCGTTTGCCATTAAAAGCCATCAGTGGGCTATAATGTACGTCTACCTGCAATAGCCACAATGAGCCACTTAATGATCGGCGTGCTGAAGAGCCAGAGTGCTCCAACAAAGAAATACTGATTGGATAGTAATTTGGTCAATCGAACGTACATCACACGTGTTCTGTCACTTCTGGAATAGCAGAGTTAGAGATCACCTACTTCGGGGTACTTATTATCACAAAAGCACTTAGTCCACTTCCTGTGCTGGGTGAAACCTCCGTGGCATGATATCATTAATATGACCTGAAACGATTTCTTCCATTGAAGTGGAGGTCACTGTTCTCCCAGGCCAGGTGTCAAATCCACTGAGTGTACTTCATTCAATTCAAACTACAAGATATTAATTATAACATCATACTGTACATGTATTGTGTATTATAATACGTTTGCTTCCCTTCACATGCAAAACGATTAATTCACACAGCTCATACTGACATGAGTTCTTCTATCGTAACATTTAGGAGGTCTATGCGCGTATCTCGAGTTGCCCGAGCAAAGGTACAACAATTATACTCCAATTCATAGTAAAGAACACCTGTGGAACATCTGGTTCAGGCGTCAGTCTCACTTGTAGAAACACAGAAATTAAGTTAGGTTTGAGAAAAGTTCTCTTTATTTCCACTTCTCTTCATCAATGACGGCCCCAGTAACAGCGTTTAACCAGTTTATTATTTCGTTGATGATTTTAACTTTAAGATTACTGCAGCGTTGTTCATTCATGTATGATGGCGTGTAATTACCCAACAGCCAAAGAAAACAACATCCTGGAGGACAGAAGTCAATTCCTTTGTTCCCCTGAGTCCATCAGCAAGGTCAAGTGCGAGGCAAAAAGGCTCAGCGCCTCCTTCGTCTGGGGCCATATGGCTGGTAAACAGCATGATTAATGAGAAATCTGGGCTGGTATCAGGGTTAATTGACTGTGTTAGTCAACCCCTGGATGTGGACTTTCTTGTCCTCTGCACTGCCTCTGTTGACAGCGGCAGTTACTGAACAGACGTGCAGGGTCCAAGATGCTTGTGGTCGCATTTCTGCCACTTTGCGGTTTTACTTGTAGTTACAAACGTACATTTATTGGGCGTTCTTTGTGCATGTGTGCACTTCTCTATTTTTTGTCTAAGTTGTTTTGCTGCCTGTGAACCAGTTTCAGTATTAGCGTCATCAACTATTAGCGCAATGAGACTCAGAAACCTTGTCAGGAGGATGTCTGAACCCCAGCTCAGGGGTGTGGGAAGAGCGAGCGAGCGTAGCCCAGGAGCGGAGATGAGAACAGGGTAAGTGAGACATGTGGAGGAAGCCAGAGGGTGAGTGGTGATCTGTAAGATGACACCCTGCTACCTTCCCTGACCCTCCTGTCGGGCCACTCGGTTACCTGGACAAGATGGGAGGTATTAAGTGGCCCACTGTCCTGCTAGGTTGAGTTGCTGATCCGCTAGCCAGAGAGGAAAGGCAAACCCTACTCCCATCTTCACTTCAGTGGGAACACTTGTTTTGATTTTTGTCTTCTCTTTCTCACAGACAAACCTGAGAGGCCCAATTTACCTGGGATAGAGCGAGGGGAAATAGGGCGCCTTGCCACTTGAACACTAGAACTATAAGCCGGCATGGTTCGTCGACTTTCTCTGCACGTCTTCCTGGACTGTAACGCAACGCTGACACATACACAGAAGTACAGGAGCTTTTAATAACACATTTGGAAAGAATGAATTATCAAATATAGAAAAGTGGGATTCCTTATAAATCTACATTGTAATATATGAAAAGGGGAAGAAAGAAAATGAAAATGGGCTCAAACCACTAGTTCCACCAGGACTGATGAGAGGAACAATTTGCTCATTCTCAACAAGGACATGGGGGCTTGGATGAAGGGAAAAAAGACACCCAATATCCAAAATCCCTCTCTCAGGGCCATCATGTGAAGAATTCCCCCTCTTCTCCTCCTCCTGTGCCCTCCCTCCCTCCTTTCCTCTTCTCTCCTTTTCTTTTTTAATCAAGCCATCTGGGGTTGTCAGGTCTTTTGAGACGAGGACTCCCAGCCATGTGAAAAGTTAATCCCTTGTGGGCCTTCTTCTCCGTAGCGCTCATCTCCCTGGGAACACTGGTGGTGGCTTGCAGGCAGGTGGTGGCGGTGGGTTGGGGGGGGGGGGTAAAGGAAGAGGGATGTATGCAGGGATGGAGGGTGGGATGAACAGGCCACCCTGAACTCAGATTGATGCAGATTCTCAGAAATTCTCCATCCCTGACTTCCAAATCCATCTTTACCTTGAGGCCCCGGTATGCCCCGGTATGCCCAGGCTTGTCACCAGTCCAGACCTCCTTAAATACCCTGGCACCCTCACCCTCTCATCCACCATCCTGCCACCAACTCTGCCACAATGGCCCGACTCCCCAGCCTGACCGACAGACGATTCAGAGCAGAGAGGATTTGTGGCGGGGAGAGCGAGTGGAGTGGCTTCTGAGGGATGACAGTAGCACACAATGGTGAGGGGTACTCATGTTGCATTGTGGCCAAAACTTCCCCCTACACAGCGTCCACCCCCGCCCCAGCCACTTGGCTTCCACCAGTCTCCACCAGTAAGCAACTTACTTGACAGACCCCATTTGGGAACCCTGCCAAGGAGTGAAGGACATGATAGATAACAATGAAGGTAAGATGAGTGGTTCAACTGTTTTTGTGGGGATTCACTCAATGAGCCGTTTCGGGAGGGCGATCAGCGGCAAGAAACGAGGAATTAGGACACAAACGTCTGCACATCAAAGTATTCATGCAACATGTCTGACTGAAGCCAGGAAGTTACAAGAATGTGGCTCAAAGCGTCCGATGGGGACAGGAAAATGCGCACTTGAATGCTTTGCTGGCAGTGCACTCTCTCTTCCTTGGCCTCCCACTTAGAGAGAAGTGGCATTGGAAATATAGACAGGCTCAGTCAGCCATCTTAATCCTTCTCCCCTGTCCATCTCACGCTCACTCAATCCACCCTGACTCCACACACTGTCACTCTTTCACATACATTCACTCACACACTCATTCTGCCTGCCCCCTCCCACTTGACGTGCCCCACAGTCCTCCTCCTCCCCTTCAAGGAAAGAGCTCAGGGCAGAGAGAATCTCTGTTGGACGGGTGTACGGAGCAAGATTTGGGAGTTTGTAAAGGTCAGCAAGGACTTTGTTCAATCTGAGGGTTTATCTCAGCAACAGCAGGGCAGGACAATGGGGCTGCTCGCCGCGCGACAGAAACCCAAGCTGCGGCAGCTAAATTACTTCACTGATAAGACCGAATTAGAAGCACCAGGACCCCGGAGGCCAGGAAAAGAGGAGGGGGCAAAAAATGAAAGGAAGGAAAGGAGAAATAACCAGCTAATGTTGAAAAAGGGGGTAAAAAATCAATGAATGACAAAAGAAAAGACGCAAGTCCGTGATCTGAGTATAATTAAAGCACATGTCCTGCAGTTTTACACGGATCAGCAGTTTACAGCTTTTCTCTGGTGGTGTATGGATTTTTGTAACGGGACATGAATATGTTTTGGCATAACTGAAGGCTGCCGGACGGATTCTGAGAAGGTCATGTGACAATTCATCGTGTGGATGGTAGGCGGCTCCACGTGTGACAAAAACAAAACAAAACAAAACAAAAAGATCAAAATAGGAGACAGACAGATGTAGGCGATGTAGGAGATGTATTGATTCCTCTCTGTTGGGTTTTCTGGGGAAAATACACGTCAGAGGTTTTCTGCGGTTGCACCAGCGTGTTTGTTTCCTGCTCAAACGGTCATCCACTTGTTTCGAAAGCAGCATTGTGAGTTGTTGACCAGTAGAGGGGAGCATCACCAGAAACAATCTAAAATAGAATAACATGAAGTAAGCCACTGGTCCATTTGAAAAGGTGGCGGAGGATGGGGGGTGGGGGGTTGGTGTTTGAAAATGCTTTAATTCTGTTGTTTGGCACTGCTTCTTTATCACATGTCTCAGTCCTAATATTCTCAGAGAAGCTGAATGTATTTCAGTAATTTTTTTTCTGCACGTTGGTACTGGGTGGCATGCTGTGTACCACTGAGTACCAGTGGCACCCCACCCCCCGGCAGGGAAGAGTGACACAGAGTAGAATCACATGATGTTTTCAGTGGACAGAATGGCAACTTTACGAGCCCACGCGGATTTCTGTGGTCTCTGCTTGAAAACTGCGACGCCCTTAATGAACACCGTAGATTTCCCTAACCACAGGCTGTGAGGGAGTGGGGCAGCTAACCGGCTAACAAAGGTGTTACACTGGAGCTTTCATGCCCCTTTGACTGTAAAATACACAAGTCTTTACATAGCAAACGTGAAGATGAGGATGCCTTTGTGATGTATTCTTAAATATCAGCCTCAGGTTACAAATGCAGAAGGGCTCACACAGGTTTAGGGCTCTGATTATTTACTGGTATATACACAACACAATGAGCAATTGACTAATCTCATCATCTTCCTGTCCGGTAGAAAGCAGCATCATTGTCTGCTCCCGCCCAAGGGCTCTGACTGATGGGACTATTCATCAGGGCAACGATGAACGATACATACATAGTGAGAATGAGGGGAACGGGGGGAGGGGGTACAGGGGTTACCTGTGATCTGCCACAGAGGAATGAATTTTTTTTAAATTGGTGTTAAAAGCCTGTCTGCAAAGAGAAACCTTGTGCAATAAAGGATGGTATTGTGGAGGACATGTGCGAGGAAACTGTGTGGGGGGGTTATTCGGGCAAACAAGAGGGTCCATTGAGAATGCTGAGCTGGAGTGGTTGAGGTCTGAAACCAATGACCAAAGTAATAACCGCCCAAATCCCAGGGACAATATTTGTCAAGTTCCACTCTCATCACAGATGGATGACTCTGCCCCATGAACTCCCTCGCAAGCCTGCACACCTTTCATCTGCCCCCTGCAGATTCATTTATGAACCAATTAACGCTGCTGGTAATAAGCTATGAACAAATGATAACGCATCAGGCTCCTAATAAAACCTGACATTTCATTTGCGGCCCCACTTCCTCATTATCAATTACTATGTTCACTGAAAATAATTGACAACAGTTTGCGCCGGGACACGGGAGGCTTGTCTTAACCGCTTCTTTAAAAAAAAAGAAAAAGAAAAAGCCCAGCGCTGCTGTGATGTTTCTAGGGGCAACGGCGGCGACCATATGTTTAATATTAGATGGAATCTGTTCCACTGGAGTGCTCCGAAAGCTGGGAAAATTGGATTAAATTGGCTAATGGCATGTTTAAAACCTACATAAAATGAACGTGAATGGAAGATATTACAGCACCCAGGCCGGCTACTTGTGGTGTTACGCTCTCCCTGGTGTTTTCGCTCTATGTGTAAACTTGGGGTTTCTGTCAAAGTCAAATAATGATGACAGAAAACCGCACACTGTTGGTCAATACTGTTATTAGAAACCACAGGTTTGAAAATCCCTTTCATTACAATGTGGGTCTCCCCATTCCAACTTTAGTACTTTTACTTTGAATGTTTTAAGTGGATTCTTGTGATAAAACGTGTATGGCCTGAGTTATGTAACATTTTCAGTAAAGGACATTCACTTGTAACCTTTAGAACCTGTACAGTGTGGCGTTTAAGGCCCCGTCATATAGTAAAGACCACAGCTTACCTTTTGTTTCTATTCTCATTTGTGGTCATCAGTCTATTAGCTTTGGGACAGTTCACACACGTAGCGACCGCTGACAGGTTCACTTTTAAATTAATACTGATTGGATGGGATGGGAATATGTAAGGTGATTCAGTGAAACTACGTAGAAATCGGCAAAACCACCAAGGCCTGCTGTGTTTTCCTGTTAAGTGGCTTTAAGGAGAAGTACTTTGGTCTTAAGGCCACGTTCATCAGAGCGTGGTCCTGATGTGATTACTGAAGGATATGATAATGACCCCATTTATATCACGAATTTCACTCATACTCACACCGTCAGCACAGTGGGGGGCTGAGTTAACTAGAAGAAATGTTAGGACTGATTCTTAAAAAAAAAAAAAAGGATGAATTCATAAAGAATTAGGGTTTCCCATTTATTTACGCTTCCTTCCTCCGCTATTAACCAGCGCTCAGAGGCGATGACAAGCAGAACACGACTGTCACTGTGAGAACATCAGAAAGCACATTACTCAAATCAAGCATGAAGCGAATCTCGTTATCTGTCTCTTAATATCCACCGGCTTGACGTCTCTCCTCCGCTAACAGGGACTTTCTGCCCTATCGGCGTGGTACCGGTTGCTATGGGCCCAAACGAGCAAGATAAAGAGCACCTTTCTGCAGAGGAAAAACAGATGAGACAAGTTGAAAGCTGCACCTTGAATGCCCCATGGGAATATCTTGAGGCATAAGAACTTGGCCATCCGCCCTCCTGAGGCGCAACACAAAAGGCGAGCAAACACTTCAGGAGGCGAGAGGTGGGTCAGGACAGATAAGTGTCAGGGTGTGCCAGGACTTCTTCTCCTGAACATAAGAGTAGCTCAGCAGTTAGATCGAGAACAAAAGGAGTATATAAAAAAAAAAAAGCAACATGCCATGGTCGAACGGGGAAATGTCACGTAGGAGCTCGACAACATGAGAGTGCCCGCCAGACGTCTTTGCCTATCGCTAAGTCAATAACAGGGTAAACAGGAGAGCTAGCACACTTTTCACCTCTTTCCACACATCACTGGATGAATGACACTGATATGGAAAATCACCCCACAAAGAGTAAACAGACAAACAATGAGGTTCTCATGGCAACTAAGTCGTCCCAAGGACCACGAGAGCAACTGGGCTTTGTGATGATTTCTATTTGGACGCATTTGTACCGAACGTGTTGACATCAACAACCTGTTGTGGTTCAACCCGTATAGACTAAAATACTGGACACAGACGGCGTCGGATCTTTGCTCACATATTTTTAATTATTGACCGTATATAATTAGCCATCCACCAAATTTCAAGTGGTATTTTTTGCCTAAGTTAGCGACAGTCAATCGGACATGAAACATCTCAGCATTGACCTGTCGAGTGTCCGTTCCAGTGTGCATCGATATGAACGGGAAGGGGGAAACACACCCATCAGCGGCTCGGTGTGATTGTCCTACGTGCCGTTCACATCAAATTAATCACAACCGGAAAAGGACAATAAATCTTTCTTATCACTGATTTTGACAACACAATACACCAAAGATATCAATGGAAGACTGACTGGATGGGTGCAGGAGGAATGTCAAAGGCAAAGACACGCCGAGTGGTGAGTAGATCCCAATAATATCGCTGACGTTGAGTTAACAAAAAGGTGTGAGAAAGTTTCTAACGCAAAGTCTTTCCTGAACCATCTTGACTCGTTTACAACGGATTTGTTGATTTGTCCTCGTCAGACACATCTACGGATGTGCCGTCCTCTCCCCCGCCACCCGACGGAATTAGATCAGTGAGTCCATTCAGCGGCAGTCGGTGAGGGCTGAGGAGCACAATACCTCCAGCCATTGTATCATGACATGTCTCTATCAATGGGGAAGTCAGGCCAATCTACCAGCGAGATAATAGCAGCAGTCAGTCTGACAGTAGATCCCCACGCTGGACTCTCTGAGGGCCCAACACTGCTGGCTCAGGCCTTTCTATCCTGAGGGGCTGGCAGCGCGCACACACGCGCACACACACACACACACACACACACACACACACACACACGCACACAGACACTCACATACAGCGGACCTGGGGCCCCGACGTTCTATCATGTTGTGCTAAAGGGGGAGCATAATGGTTTTTAAATGGATGACTCGGTGCTGGCCCAAAGAGGGGGAGCCTGAGACGGAGGAGAATGGCCATGGCCTGCAGCGAAGCGGCTCTTAGATTGAGCTGTCCGTCTCGCTGAAATGAGTCTGAATTAACACCTCTTACAGTGCCTGCGACGCCCCGGGACAGACAATAGCGTGCTTCCTCTGCGCCCTCTCCCGTCCTCCCTCATTTTCACTGCACTCCTCCACTCACATGTTTAAAAAGCGCTCCAGGACCCACCGAAGCGCTGGCTAGAACGATAGACCGCGTGCGTGCAAAGCCAAAATAATGAATTATTGCCACAAAAATGCAGTCGGTGAAGTTACACTGTGTTTGGATTTGAGCGCAATCGGGGGGGGGGGGATTCTACGACTTGCAGCGTTGACCTGGATCATTTCAATCTCACAATTAAAATTCAATGCGACTGCTACCGTATTCCTGTTGTCAAATGGGAGCACATGACAATATCTTGCAGTTAATTTAATTTCGTCTGCGCTACAATGCTTTTGAGACACAATGACATTCACACGCCAATGACATCACCATCGCCATGTCCACCGTTTCGGCGGGGTGGCGATTACGCCATGAGAACTCCATTTCCTCACTGTCGTTATTCTTAACATCTCTCTTCACTTAGCCAGACGTCTCTCACTGCTTCTCCTGTCTATTTGTCTAAGAGCAGAGGCAGTGGATGAGTAGAGGGGTCGCTGGAGACACTGGGGGGAACCGGGGCTCCTGGGGGAGTCTGTCGATGACTATCAACAGGCCGACTGTTATGACTATCTGTGATAAGAGTCTGCGAGAGGATAGCCCCTGAAGGGCTCCAGCTCCAAACCAGACGGGATATCTGAAAAAATAATACAGACCGAGCCTGAGTCATTCAGGAGAAGGCATGAGGGGCAGATCAATCCTCTTTGACAGATCAGGATGTTTTGCCTCGAAGCAAACGGATCCCAGGATAACAGGCTCATGTTCGACTAAAAGAAGACCGATGGAATTATTCTTCACGAGTAACGGACAACGTCATGTAGCTAGAAATAGCTGGACAACACACTTTTAAGCGGTTTGTAGATATGTAGTTCTGTGAGCATTAAAATTGAGTCTGGGGTCAGAGGTTAATGCGCAAAAATTATATATATATATATATATAAAAGAATAGAAGAATATATATAAAAGAAGAATATATATAAAAAGACAATGTGCAGCGTGACACGCTAACAGTGCGTGTGCTGGCGCGTTGTAATCCCAACGCAAGCATCCACAACTGTTGGAAATACAACAGAGTGATATCTGATTTAAATGACATACAAGAATCACATGGCACATGCCGCTGAGGCAGTGAGGGGCCAGCCAGCCCCCCCCCACCCTCCCCGGAAAATACAGTCTATGGAGTCAGGGAAATGAAAAGCAGGCCGGCGTATTCCAGCTCTGATTAGACATATACGAATGACAGACATGGAGAGAGAGTTCCTTTTTTTTTGTCCTTATGAGCTTACTGAAGCGACATCAGCATCCTCTAATGTCACGTCGAAATGAAAATTAATAGTTCAATACGCCGCTGTCGCGCTGGGCCACGCTTCTTCCATTTCCATATCAGGTGGCGTGACCAAATGAGCGTGATCGCTCGGACCGACGCTCAGAGAAGCTGATACGTCCACTAATCAGACAGATTTTTCCATGTGACATCGCTGTGCTTCTGGATTTCCAGCATCTAGTGTGGTAGCATGTGTGTGTGTGTGTGTGTGTCAAGCACGACGTCCAGACGTTGTGGAGGGGGGGGCTGGCCTGGATACTGATGATGAGCTAGAAGCCGGTGAATGAACAGTGATTGCTGGAGATGTGAACGAGTGAATGACTTCATTCGTCACTTGCCCTCCTCAGAGTCACCGGCTCTGTCACTCGTTCTCTGCATTTTGTTACTTAATCGTGTTTGTGCGCACCGACAAAACACACAAGCTGAGCGACACACGTGCACAGAGCTGGAACTGGTTCCTACCTCCCACCCAAAGGAGCTGCCTTTGCCTGAGGCTCCATGATGAAGCGTGCTGTGCAGACCGAACCTCTCGCCGGCGTCGATGCGGGTCTTCGCCCACACCCCCAAGCCAGCACCGGGCACCGAGGACTCCCGCAGCTCCAGTTCACTCGGAATGGGAATGTCGTCAGGAATGTAGACGGGCGCCTCGTAAGGTGAGCCCTCCTTCGGTGTGGTGAAGTCCTGGTCGTTGCTGCTGCTGTTGCTGTTGTTGTGAAGGTGGTGGTGGGTGGTGTAGATGTGGGGGTGCAGCAGGTGGTGGTGGTGGTGGTGGTGGTGGTTGTTGTTTGGATGGGAGGGGGTCGGTGACGGAAGCGGGGACATGTTGATCACACCGTCGTCCACATCGTCTTCTGGGCTGTCCACACCACCTCCGAGGGCCGCTAACCCCGGGAGGTCGGCCTCTGTGTCGTACACGCTGTCCACTGTGTCGCTGTCATCTGAAAGACATCAGAGACGACTGTCAAAGGACGCACAACACGTCACAGAGAAACGCAGTCATCGTAGTAACTTCCTGACCCTGAAAAAGACGACTGCCATTTCCAAAACCTCGAAACTGTTAAGAAAACAAACTGTGAGTCGAGGGTTCGCCGTCCGCAGAAAAGAATACCAGTTTCTATTATGGCATTCAGCAATAAAACGCTGAGCTTGCAGATGTAGCAAACTATCTGAGAAGAGCCAGACAGAGGAAGAAACCCTCAGGTCGGCCAAGTTCTCATTTCTGTCACAGTCGCTGCTCTCTGCCAGTACTCATCTCGCAAACAACGGCGATGTCAATCAGTGTTCTGGTTTGAGTTGTCACCAGTCATTACGGCCTCATCCTGAGACTGAGAGCACAGCTCTCTGTGAGGCACCACGGCACATGACTTCATTCCACCTCCATGGATGTTATTTAGGGAGTTTTCCTGTTGACAGTGAAGGAGCAACAGCTTCTTTGGAGGAACACCAGTGTGAACGTCACCGAGGCTTAATGGTCCCGTTGTCACATTCTCAACATCTGAGACCTCAGAACCATCGAACACTGATTGGCACCTACAGTGTCTTCCCCCTACGTGCATATAACCTTTGCACCAGTGCAACGTAAGTTAAAATCAGAACCATCTTTAAAAGTTACAGAACTTCTTGAAATGAACCAAAAGGAGAGAAGCAGATGGATACGAACATCTTTCCTACTGATCAGAAATAAACTGTAAAATGCTGATAAATGTGTGTGACCGTTCAGGCGTGAAACACATTCTGATCAGTAAAAAAAAAAAAAAAATCAAACAATCTCTGTGTCTGTGTTTACGTATATGTTTGTTTGTGTTTGCCAGAGCACATCGTTGTGTGTCTCGTTTTCCTTTCTGGCTCAATCCCGGTGTCGTTAGTCAAAGCCCCACTGCAGTTTTACTATCTAAACACAGGGACTGGCAATCAGCAGGCCAACTAGGCCCAAAATTACAGCAGGAGTGGTTCCAATCAACTTCTCTCCCTCTGTTCGACTCCATCTCCAGCGCTGCCAAGCATGACACTGTTTCCCAGCTTTTAGCTGGAGCTGCAGCATGCATTTAAATATGCTCAATACCTATTTTCTTCGGTGTATGCGCATTAAGACCAGGCCAGAAAAGAGGCGGAAAAAGAAAAAAAAAAAAAAAAAAAGGAGAACATCCATCACACAGAGCATCCGTTTCTGTCGATGGTAAATATTTAGGTTTCTGCTCGGTGACAGATGAGGACTGTGAAGGCTGTTAAATTAACTGACATGTACGTTCTCGATGTGAAACGTGAAACTATGAAAGCACGGGACACGGGCGTTTGCAGCGCTTGGCAAACCTGCAGCGTGTCCGCGCAGCTCCGGGAAACTTATCATATAAAGCAAAGCTGCAGCAGTAAAACTTTGCCTTTTATGACTGATTTCTGCGTCATCCAGAGATTTTTGAGTGGAAAAGAACCCATTTTTTTTTTAATGATCACAGTTTCATAGGGGTTCAGACCAGGCATGCTTCTCCCGCTGTACAATCAAACGTGTTTTCTGGCTGTTAAACCCTTTTTTTTTTTTTTTCACCCACTCTCTTTTCACAACCCCTCTCACTGGCTCTTGACCCATTGAGAGCGATTCTGACAAGCTGAGAGACAGCCTCGGAAAATCTATTAAATATTGTTTGACTTTAAGAGCCTCTGTGCACAAAAAAATAGAAAATTAAGAGAAGAAAGATCATGAAGTCATATAATTGAGTAACAAGGAGAAAGGGGTGGGGGGGGGGCAATCATTACAATGAACACGACATCTTTTGGGTGAAATTGGGGGAACAACAAAAAAAAAGTGCTAAAACGACCCAACGGGAACAGAGACAACTTGACCGTTTTCACCCAGTGATCAAAAAAGATGTCGATTAGAAGCTCCTGAACGGGAAGAGGAGGGAGACAGCGAGTCTAAAAGCTGACGAGTGAGCTGGTTTTAACATCTGTATGTTAACTCTCGGGTCTCTAAAGACCCAGAAAGAGATGTTAGCCTCGGCTCCCGGTGGGCTTCTTAAAAAACACCGGGGCCAGATAGTGCCTTCCTCCGCCTGCCTCCTCATGTTGTTCTTTCTCTCGCTGTTCCTCTCAACATCTCTCTCTCTCTTTTACGGGGCGCTATTTATCCTGATTACATCAGGGGTCAATCATTAATTCGCACCTTGGGGGTCCCGGTGCTGGCTGTGGCTACAATGGCCTGCTTGTTCAGTGGCTGTTATTCCAGTGGAAAACGGCACCGCTCTGCCTGAGAGCCAGACCTGGGCCACATGAAGGCATCCCATTTATTTGATAAATTGTAAATGCACGCCATAAACAGAGCTCGTTGCTTTGTAGCGGGGCTTGCAATAACAAAGGCGCGTACGAACACAGATGCCGACAAGCGCACAAACATCTGTTTGCATCTGCGGGAGCCGTTACCGCACTCTGCAAACACATGTGCAAACAATCAGGTGGTGTTGTAGGTAAAGATGATATCTTGTAATTATGCGCGGGGAAATTACAAGATATGACAGAGATATGACATTTATAGACCAACCTCTGAGGCAGTGTTTCAAAGGGAAAGCAGACAATAAAAGAATATGACACACACACAAAAAAAGAAGAATGAACAGAAAATGCATTCAGGAGTCAAGAGGCTAAAAATTGAAATCCTGAAAAGATACAAAACGCTGATAATCAGTGTTGCTATGGCGAAATAACATGACACGGAGCGGGAAATCAGCGGTGTGATCGGTGGGTCTTACAACGGGTAAATTGTTCTGTGGTTGTGTTTAATCAGAGCACTCGAGACTTAAACGCAGAGAGATAGAGATCTGGAGTCATTTTCTGCCGTCTGCCTGGACGCACACAAACACATGTGCCTTGTGACGTGCAGACTGACTCAGTCCGCACTGTCAACTGAGCCCGGCGAGAAAGAAACAACGGCAACCAGACCGAACCGAATCTACAAATGAATGAAATTCATCATTATTAGTCTGTTTGTGCTTTGTGTTTCATTTACGCTGTACGACAGGGGGATCGACAAATAAAATATTGATTTGATTTGATGAAGACCGTGAGACAAATCATGTCAGACTGCGAAGAGACGGCCGCGGACGCCAACAACAGCTCGAGTATTCAGGGCCAGGTGACGGGTTCGGTAAAGAGCGCGCAGTGAAGCCACGGCCACGGCTAAGATAACAATAAAAAGGACATGTGCGCCAACGGCGGCCATCATAAAACACACACACGTCCGATTTCTTTCACTGCTCTCCCCCTCCAATGTACACAGAGACTGGGTCTTTGTCTGGCCGTAAACCGATCTGGATCCATTCAGCCACTGCTGAAAAGACAGTATCCAGGGAAAGGTTGAAACTATGCAAAATTCTGTGCTGCCTCCAAATATGGGGGGGGGGGGGGCATCAAAGGGAGAGTGAGAACGTGTGGATCATGACAGATATGAAAAATGGGTCGCTGGTTGAACATTTTGATGTGGCAGCACCATGCACACATGTGTAACATTCAGCTTAATCTGCTGTTTGCGCTGCTGTATTGTGTGAAAATGGTTTCACTCAGCTGCGTTTAAAGGGCACGGGGTGATATAGGAACTGGTTCTGTGTTGGGAGGCAGCTCTTTGATGATTCTGTCTCCACACAAAAGCACCCGAAAAACACCCTTTGCTTTCAGACGGGAAGGGGCGGCGCAGAGATCCGGCTTTGAAAACACAACAAGTGCAAACGGGAACGAGTCAGAGTGAAAGGTGAAGAATCGGGACGGTGAATTTTTCCACAGAGAGGTACCATATATTGAAAATGACTAATAAATGGAAGCATGGGACATGGCAGGCCGAGTGTGTGCGTGTGCGTGTGCGTGTGTGAGAGCAATGGGGGTACGGTCAGCTGCAGCAGCAGAGAGCCTCTAGCAGTGAAAACGCCACACTGTTTCCCCTCGTAAAAGCACCGGGGAACATTTCCAAGCAACACTTAAGGCTACAACTTGGCCTCTTCGGAGCGGTTTAAAGTAACATCACAGTTCACACAAAAGAGAGGGGGGGGGGGGGTGGAAAAGGGCAGACGGAGTGACGTGGTGATCAGATGTTCTCCAACGTTTACGTCTGCTGTTTAACTTTCGTTTCCCCCCCTGCAGGGATGCACGTGTACTGCTGTTGTTCATGACAACCGCAGAAAAATCTGCTTATACATTAACACAACTGTGTGCCACCATTTACATTGCTTCCTGTGGGACACATACAGACTACGTGCGTGTGCAAATGTTAAATCTGCACACTCTGTGCACGGATCGCCGTGTCCGAACGTCTTCCTTCGTGCTCTATTTCCGACTTGCAGAGTTAATTGGCGATAAAACCCGCGTTGAGAAGTCCTCCTCTGCGTTTTAATTTGCATGTCTTACAGCGGTGAGCAGTAAAAGTACAACATGTAATCAGGACTTTTAATTTTAGCATCAAACACGTTCGCATACACAGCAGATACTTCACGACACGCAGCTCGACTGAGAACTCGGTGTGTTGTTGTGTGTGTTGTGTCTGAAACCACGGGGCTGATGTATTGATGTGTTATTTGTGCTGAACAGCCAAGTGGCATTCCATCTAATTGTGTGTGTGTGTGTGTGTGTGTGTGTGTGTGTGTGTGTGTGTGTGTGTGTGTGTGTGTGTGTGTGTGTGTG
>JBBMJM010000001.1:6533346-6544722 GCA_037832705.1 Centriscus cristatus | reverse complement strand
TGCAGGAAAGCAATACCTGCTAAAGTCCATTTCATTTATGTATAAGGTGTCTTCAATGCACGATTGAGGTTGATAATCTGTGTAGACCTAAATCAATATCGGTGGGTATTGTGGGGGGGATCAGTTCACCGGGGAGGACGTTTGCCATTGAACCTAACACCGAGGGACGGGCGTGCCTAATCCATGTTTGAACTTTTTAAGTGAGCGTGGGCGTTTTCATCTTCGTATGACCGCTCCATTCCAGCAGACCCCTCCAAAGCTGGCTGGAAGATATGGTCACTCAGATGATTGCATATAAGCGTCGGTGCTCATGCGAGCGTCTGGACCATGCACCCAATCAGCCTGATGTCTCGCACCCTGAGAAAAACCAAACCAACCCCCCACGCCCCCACCTCCCCGCGCAGCACCAGGTGTTTAGGTCATTAGGAACTCGGCCCATTAGAAGCGCCATGGAGCTTGTTTAATGGTTATAAGACCAACCGTCGTGCTCGGATCACACCTCCACAGCTGTAAAGAGCACCAGAGTGGGGTGGCAGCTGGGGAGGCATGCGCGAGGGGGGATCAGGCCAAAGCGCCAGCTTTGTTCTCCGGGGGCTCCGGTTACCCCCTGCTCTCGCCACAGCCCCGGTGACATTCGATACAGCAACTGTAAATTTTACATTATGCGTGTGAAATCACAGATGCACATGTCACAGCAGTGTCATAAAGTGAATTTACTTAGCTTGAACTTCAGCACGCATCTTAACTCTTGAAAGTCTCTGTAGGGTCTGCTGGGGGTGGAGATGGTGGACAATTTTACGATGATTAATTCGTCTAACGGACTCCAAAAAAGTGCAATCTAGTCTGATGTGTTCCGAGTTCACAGATGGCTGAACACGGCATCAACAACAGCACTCTGGTATTCGCTTTTGGCTCCGCGTATTGGAGAATAATTGATATTCAGACGTGGCTTATAGCTTGTTAAAGCTTTAATGGTCTGTGAATGTGAATAATAACGGGTGAAAGCTAAGAGTGAGAATGACCCTTACAGTGCACGACAACAGCCCAGCGAAACCTGTGCACGGACACACGAGCAACACATGGAGTACAATTTATGAACCAGATAAGAGAAAATATGCAGTTCACTGTAGAGTTTATGTGCTCTGGTAAAAATGTCGGACAATCACTTCCACGCGTTCCAGCACTTTATTTCTGTCTGATAGCATTTTACACATTCACAGACAACTGAGCACTCGCTGGTGACAGAAGCGAGGCCCACCTGTTCACCCCGAGATCATCAGTCCACTAAAAATAAAAACAAAGGAATCCAGACAAGTCTCCGTCATAAACAGCAACCACAGGACGACACATACACAATGTCGGGGACATGATATGGGATATGAAGACAACACCACTATCTGATATACAGATATATCATATATACTTTGAAGAATTCCATTGATTTGTTTTAAAATCAGCAGCTTTCAGAACCTGCTCCCCGACTTCTCCACTTCCTACGCACAAACTGCTGAATATGATTAATTCATGCGTTCCCCTAAACCCCAACATCTCATTTAGCAATGGCCCAATAAATTCTGCAGAGCACCCGGAGCCGCCTTCCCTGTAAGAGTATTCCCCTGCTCAAAGGGAAAGGGGGGAGCTAACAATAAGACTGGTGGCTTGTAAAGTGAGCTGGGAAGTTTAATTGATCTAAAAGAATTTAATGTGGCGTAGTGAATCGCGGCAGACAGCATGGATTTATATCACAACCCTGCAGAAACGAATATTATACTGCCAGGGTTTTACAGCAGAAGGGGGATTTTTTTTTAATTGCGGCCACAAAAATGATTTACTTTGTGTAGAGTAAAAGTACAATTCAGACACAGGCGTGATAGCCCATTTTAATTCACATTCTGGAATCAAAAGCTGTCGTTTCAGAGAACTGACTCGGCTTCAGACATAAATATGTCTTTTCAGAAATGGATATCATTTCAGATTATTGATCAAAGCCATTCTGCTTATCGAGGATTGTTTGCTGGCACTGACCCTTTTCACACATCACAAAGTCATTCACGCCGGAGCTTTATCATTGCAGCCTAAGCTGCTGCTCCCTCCAGTGTTTCACCCCTCCTGCGTGGACATCTGTGAGAAAGAGAAAGAGCAACGCTGCAACGTGTTAAGAGACTCTGAATGTAAAACCGAGCTTACCGCACAAGCGCAGGCGAAGGATTCAAACAACCGCAGGATGTGTTGTGGCCAAGTCAAACTAGAGTCCAGATATTTACTAATAGGTTCTGTTTACTGGCCACACAGATACAGAGAAACAACTTCCAGATGAAAGTTCAACGAGGGTATTTCTGTTTCTCCGTTCTCTCAATAAACATACACTTGTAGGGAATCGTCCTTAAAGGGTTTATTGAAATCTTTTAGACCAGATTAACTAATTCAAAATCACTGACACCTGATCAGTCAGGGAAAGTCCCAGAACACAAGGCCCATCTATATTTCAGTATGTAGAACAGGAAGACTGAGTCAGGGAAAATTTAAATGTATCACCCCCCAAAAAAAATTTTTAAAGAAGAATTTTTCACAGGAAAAAAAACGGGACTTCCATTTGGAGTAATTTTCAGACAGACACAAGCTCATGGGAGGAAACCAAGAAGTCATTAAAGCTACCAGCTCTGGCTCAGACCACACCAGGACGTGGCCATCCATCAGACTGGCTCGACACAATTTACAGTGTGAGCTGATCGGTCATCATTTATTACTTTTACTGGTCCTAAGTGGAGGCAATCACCGGCTGGTGTTTGTGTAAGAGGAGACCTCCACCTGCGAGGGTCTCCCATTAACACAAACCTAACTTGGGGGGAGATATGTCATCTGGCTGCCATCGTTTGGACGTGAGCCTGGACTTTCTGTCTGACAGATTTTCTTTAGGGGATTTTTTTTTCTCCTGAAATAAGCTGATGCGTGTCTTTAATCAGAAAATGGGGGTGACGAATGTGGGTGGGTGATACTACACTTCACACACTTCCTCAGAAGGTGCAGGGGTTGTTGTTTTTCGACCAGCTGGAGCATTCTGAAGGACAAAGATGTGCAACTGAATTATCATATTTTGGCAGTTAAACAAGAGCGATCTGCGAGAAACAGGAAGAGAAATCCAATGTGTGTACAAGACACCGGCTCTAAAATAGATCTCGCTGGAATCGTATCTCTTTGATCAGTGAAGGGTCGCAAGCGAAGCATGACCTCAACAAACACGGGCTGACGATATAACTGCTGAGGCTAATGTCACCTCAGGGTATAGGTAGCTGCTGGCTTTGAGCTGCCGCTAATCCTGGCCTCTGGTCAACCTCATGACACGTCCTTTGGATGCTCTATTGAGGTTGATCAGTCACTCATAAAACCAAAAGGAAGGACAAAGAGAGACAGATAAAAAAAAAAGACTGACATGAAAGTTCCAAAGTGGTGTGGACATCCTGGATACGTTTTGGTTTTTTTTGGTTTTTTTTTGTTTTTTTTTTAAGAAAGCTGATGTTCAACTAGAAATCCAAATAGGAAAAGGAAAGAGGAAGAACGAGTGAGGTCCAATGTCTGAACATCTCATGAAAACTTGTTTGGTCATGCACATTATCTCAATTTTGGAAGGTTGACATTTCATCTACTGCCGTGTCCCCAGACTGTACCACATGGGGCTAATAGGAGGAGAGCAGAAACAAGTCCACCTTCAGCGCACTAGTATGTTCTAATCAATAAAAAACACTCAAGATAAGAAGGATAAACGCCTACATCGCATTTCTTTTGCTACCTCACTTCCTGGTTTATTCCTTTCACATACAAATAACACTAGAGGCAGGAAAACCTGCGTGATCATGTGTGTACCCCTCTGTGAAGGTCTGCAGCCATATTTACGGCTCTGTGTATAGAATTAGGGTGAAATAATGGCAGAACCGTGGTAATATGTCAATAACTCTGATGTGAAGTCACCTGAAACGGGAATCTTTGCGTTGGTTCATTTATTTTTCAACATCGAGAGGCCTGATCCAATGAACAAGACGCATCCCAGCAAATCGATATCGTTGGCGGCTTTACGACGATTTGGGCATACACGAGTTAATCTGAGAGCAGACAAAAAAAGGCAGGTGGTAGTCAGCCTGCAGTAAAAACATTGCTGGTTAAACAATTAAAGAGTTCGACACGTGTTGGATCATACTTGAAAGATCCAACATACCACTAAATTTCACACAGGTCCTTTACATACTGTTTTATTAGGACTTGTGAGTGAAAACCTTTCCTCCTTGGCAAAGGTAATTCTATGGAATTCATCTTTGGGCTTAACGATGTTAAATGGACATTGCAGGTGACTGACTGAGTGGTTTCTTGGGCAGGTTAAAACCACTAAAAAGCAAAGAAGTATCTCTTGGATCCAGAATTAAAAACCTCACCAAAAGCAACCTTAACCATTGGATCTGAAGGTGTGGGAACCTAAGCCACATCCTGGCATTGCCCAGCTCACAAATAAATAGCGTGCCCTACCACAACTCTCCGTCTAATTACAGGTACGGTTTACCAGCTACGGCTTATTAGTGTTTCCTTAGCAAACTATAAAAACTAATGACACCGTTTTGTAGTTGCCTTGGTTTTCTTGCACCTCCCTTTCTTTCCATGTTCTTGGATAGAGCTGATTATTTTTAGCTCTAACTGCTGAAAGCGAAACAGTCAGAGCCAAAGCTAACGTCTGTTTTCTCCCCGGGTCAGCATCAAACATCCTGCAGAGGTTTGCTCGGAGTTTTAAAGAGAAAGCGGCTCCTTTGACTTAACCCCAGTAATACCTGTAAGTACGCCACGGCACTGTCTCTTACATTTCAGAGAAAATAATCAGCTGTATGCTTTGACAATGAACAGATTTAAATTGCAAACAGACAATGCATTCTTCCTTAATGAATTCACCACTGTAACCACCACATATTCACCACAGCGTCCTATATTCTCCCCCAACGCAACTTTGACACAGCAGACTTCTGCAGTGAGGACTTCTAATGGACTTGCTCCCCCTAGTGCCGGAGGCTTTAAACTTACAAACACCAGTATTATATCTCAGTCTGAACTGCAATGTTGATAAAAAACACATTAACATATACATATGTCATGAGTTCTCATCACTTATGGTTAAATTACATTACAACAAATATCTTAGGCATGCCTGCCGACTTTTTCATGCATTTTTTTTGTGTTTCGTCTTCCTTCATTTAAACTTATCTTCTTCTTCATATCTTCTTATCTTTTGCGGCGCCAAATGTCAATTGATACAGTGATTCTGTGTGAGCCAAGAAACAGAGTTAGGAAGGCTTGCACTCACTTTCACTGCCACAGGTCATATTTAAGGTGTGTGTGTGTGTGTGTGTGTGTGTGTACGTGCCAGGCTTTCCAGACACTAAAACAGGCTTCACTGACTTTAGTGCTGTCCTCAGGGCAGCCACGGCGCTCTGACCTTGATGAACACACTTCACAGACAGTGCCGGTGAATACTTAGTGGGCATGTTTGTTAACAACCAGTTCTGCTTGGGCAGGAACGAACGCAGCAAAGCGGTAGAAAATAAAACCAAAGGTCAGCATAACGGGACGGTTGGACCTTAACTCCACAAAATCACATTAAATATTTCTCTTTCAAGTGGCTATCATGGGTTTCAGCATCATTTGTCTGCTGTGGAAAGCACGAAACATGAATTTCTCATGCAACACTCACAGATCTGCCTGCAGCTGAAAAGGTTTCAGAAATACATTAAGTAAAAAAACGTCAGTAAAAATACCAGCAAGCAAAACTGTCACAGTCCTTTTGCCTAGAAAACCATGAGCATATCTCACATCCATTATCAAACATTCACAGCATCCATTAAAACATCTTGTTTGCCTGTTTGTTTACTTGTCTCTAGTCTGTAGAAGCCCGTGTGTTGTCACCGCCTCGTCTACATTCTCCCCCTTCTTCGTGTTTCAATATTCACAATGATGTAAAACATGTACAGCTAATATATTATTTAATCACATTTCCCAGTAATAAAACACACTTGATCCTCTCTGGTGTGATCCGAACAGTGAATTTCCATTATTTTCTCTTTAAACATTAACCACAGCTGTGTTGGGGATGCATTTCATCTTTGTCCTCTGCTTATAGGTTCTAATGGCCTGCTGGTCCAGATAGTCAGGCTCTAATGTTTAAACAGAGCTGACAGAGGAAGCAGAGACAGGAATGTTTTCACCCAAAATCTGCTGAAAAGTCACTTTTTTTTTTTTTTCGTTCGTATTCCTTCTCTCCCCCATTAGAGTGCAGGGCCATGGCTGCAGTTTAGAGTGTGCAAGTCTATTGTTGCTGAGTGGGTACTTCTTCCCTCAGTGCACGTATGTGCGCGCACACACAAACACACACACACACACACACAAAATACCCTTTTTTTCATTTCAAAGATTTTCAATTATTTTCTAGTATTCTCCTAATCTAAACTCACTTTACCTTAATTCGCCAATAGGTTTGGATTTAAATCATGGCTCAAATCATCAAGGAACGTGAGTCCCCACAGTGTGACAGTTGTATGTCCCCCACAACACGGGAAATGTCTGATATAGGCACCGGTGATTGAAAGGGCTGATTCTTCATCCTCCAGTCTTGGACATCTCAGTTGCTTAAACTCCAATGTTCTTACTTGACAAAGATAACCCTTCTTGTGGGGAGGAGAGCTAGACCTCATTCCAAAGTTTCGATTCTGCTTCAGTGATTATAGAAGCCCCTGGTCACCAGGATGTCTGATCATGCTGCTATTCTGTTGATTGTCAAGCAGCAAAAGACTTCCTTCACATGGTGTCCTGACCGAATCAGACCCTGATTTGATCAAACTGCAGTGAGAAACCTGTGTGTACCCCCGTGTTCTCATCTTTGTATCCCCTCAGTACCAGTGGTTAAATTGGACTTTTGGACACAGGGAGGCCCGCTCTGTGATTACAGTGGCAGGTTATTTCTATATAGGATATCAGGGTTTGGAAGCTGCTTGTCAGTAATGCAGGTTGTAGGTGCCAGACCGTAGCTTCCGGAGCATCACCTCCAATTCCAGGCTAGCAGCAGGAAACCATAAGAAATAAATATGAGAACCCACCAACTATATACTGAACATACTGGACAGTTACTTACTTACTTACTTTGTGAATTGCATAGATTTTGAAAAGTGATGGAGAAGCTTGTTTTATAAGGCAGCCAATGTCAATAATCAGTCAGAAATAATCTGACTGCCTGGTTAACATTGCAAATTAGCTGCATATGTCTCTGTCACTCTGTCATCTATCTGAGACCCACATTCCCAGGATACTCGCAGCTTGGGGATAAGACGTGGGTCTCTCAGACAGGACAGCACACATGACATTGTCCCCTCTATTACTGGTATAATGAGTCCAGACAATGTCACAATAAAGGAGCAGGAGGAATCACACAAATCCATCCATCAATAATTCAATGGGCTGAAAATATTTTGTGCCTTTCCTTTTGTTTTTCTGACAAAATTCAGTAAAAGTGAGAAACAAAGCGTTTGTACCAAGACATGCAGGATGAGTTTCAATGTGTTGCGAAATTCGGTTTTACCCAATAGAATGCATTGTTACCATCTGATAACAGTAGATACAGTGTGTTTGTGTGTGTGTGTGTGCACGTGTGCATGCGCATTTGCATGCTGTTAATATTCAAGACAATGCATAAACCCAGAAGTAAAAAGAGTGTGAGACACATGAAAAAAAATGACAAAAGAGACAGCAGAGGAGGGAAAAAGATGACGATCATTAGCTTTTGACGGATCTAATGACCGACTGGATTTATGTAAAGCGAGGCTGGATAATGGGGAAAGAGGCGAGAGGAAGGAGAAAATCATTTGGAGGAAGGAAGAGAAGGAGGGAGTATATCAATGGCACGCTGAGGGGATGATGGTAACAAGCTGCGAGGCATCATGACCAAAGATATAAATCAATAACCCCCTCTATTATGCTGAAGAACAGCGGATGAGAAGGGGGGTAATGGAGGAATAAATTGCTTGATGAGAACAGACTATGCGTCAGGGGCACATAAACAAGTGGCAGCATCTCTCCCCGGAGGACCGGCGGTGATGCTGAGGAGAGCGGGGGCGCCGCTGGAGTCGAGAGAGGTGAACGCTGGGACGCGCTCCAGCAACATCTCTGTCTCGGTGGAGTGAAAATAAAAGAACAACAACAGGAAGGGGCTGGTGCGCGGGTGCCGCTGTGATAGCCGTCATCCGTTACGGGTAAATTGAACTGTCAAGCGTTCGGTGTCATTTCCACCGCTGGATGATGGGCAGAGGCAGAGAGAATTATGGGGGTATTCACCGTAGGTGATCACAATGTGCAGCGGGAATGTTCCAGCAAATTAACTCGGGATGGAGCGCTGTCAGGGAGATAGAGGGATGGGAGGATAAAAAGGTAGAGGGGAGGAGAGGAGCAAATTATCTACCCTACTCTGTTTTACGGTGTTCAAATATTTTGTCAGCGGGAACAAGCAGTGAATGCTTCGGCCTTTGTGTGTTTGCAGTGTTGATCTGCATGCAGGTTTACTTGTGCACCTGCCAGAGCATGCAGCTCAACAGTTTTAGCCCCCGCCTCCACTGCGTCCCTCCACTCACTTAAATATTTATAAAGATTCCTATTATTGTATTAACTATTTATTGATTTCGATTTAAAAGATTTATACTGCGTCCCTATATACTGCAGGGTAAAAATGACTTTTACCTATGAGCAGGTAGACGCGCTGCTTTTATTTATTGTCTTCTAATGATAAAGCTGTGCCAGTTTGCCTCTCAGCACTCAGAGAAAGAGAAACAAACGCTGGAAATGCAGCAAAGGAAAGGGGGGGGGGGTGGGGGGGTGAAGGACAATCTGGTTCAATACTGCTGCTGGTTAGATGTCGCTGCGCCGTTCTCCGTCTCCCTCTGCAGCACGCTGACAGTCCAGACAGAACCTCGACAATGAAAATGTATTGCTCTGCTCCCGCTCTTATTGATTTACACCTTAAGACTCTTTGGGTGTGAAGCGATTTTCTATAGGGCTGCAAGTCTCACTTCTGCTGTCAGTGGACCAAAATATAGACCGTTACCAGCCCCGTGACATTTGACAGATTTCATCTAAAGATCAGGAAAAGAGGCGTGAGTGCTTATTAAACGTCACGTTGAGTCAAAATCTCGAGCAACGGCAACACTGCGGGGTAAAACATGAAACCACTTTAAAAATACGTCTAGGCTTTACCACAAGGATTAAATGATACAGTTAAAGAATGTGTTAGTGACTTTCCTCTTATTAGAGAGCGTCAGAGACATTCGGTAAGGGGGCCGATCCCGTCAAAACGAAGGACCTCAATCAAAAGACAAGGAATAATAGGAGAAGTCTGTGGCAGTCAGCGGCCGGAAGGATGGATGGTCTGGGAGTGACGGGCAGAGGCAGGAGGAGGAGCGGAGCAGAAAGAAAGGTGTCGGCGGTGAAAAGCAGAGCATGCTTTTATGCTGTGGCCGATGAGTGACAAGGAAACCATTAACAGAGAGGAACCGGCCACAGGGATTAAGTCCACACATGCGTGGCTATTATTCGAGCTAATTAAAGGCTTTTTTTTCTGGGAGGCCAGGTTTACCTCTGTAACAAAGCCAACAGAGAAGGTAACAGGAAACAGTTAAGGAGATGCTGCTTAGCTGGCAAATCCTTGGCATCTATTGACCAAGGTGACAATCATTTGAACAACGGGGAGACGCTTGTCCATGGAAGCCGAATGAAGTCTTTTCTTTTCTTCATTGCATCTGAACTCATGCAGGATATTCAGAGCAGTGTGGTTTCCTCCTCCACAGTTCACCACAGATTAGGTGATCAACTGTAACAGATCTCTTCCTCTGCAGCCGGGTTTTAAGTAAACAAAACATTGCAAAGTTCGAGATCGCACAGATTAAAAAGCCTGCATGGTGATGATGACAAGAGAACATGATGATTAAAGTCTCAGAGACTGAAATCTGTTGTCGTATATGGTTGATATCCTCTGGGGATAATGAAAGAAATCAGGTTATGGCTTACAGAACGGAATCGACTGTCAAACAATCCAACATGTTACAGCTGGACGTATTGTTTGAAGGAGGTTAATACCTACAAAAACATCCCACACAATCAGTGGAGACTGACACGTTAGCAGGAGCCCGAGTAACAGCCAGCCACCAGATATAATAGATATCGACTGAGACGTACCTGAGAGGTCTGTGAAACAGCAAAAAAATACCGTTATCGTTCATTTTTAACGGTACGAATGATGACACAAAAAAGAATTTATAATGAGATCCTAGAAAGATTTGATCGCATCAGAAAATGACAAATGACAAAAAAGATGCAATGCTTTCACACCTCAAATAATGCAAAGAAATCAAGATCATATCAATTTTAAAACCTCACATCACTCATGTTTTAACGATGCAGCATTTCAACTGTTTACTATTTGTCTCAGTCACAGTGTGTCCACACCATGTTGTGTTCGGTAACAGCTCTTACACGAGCGCCCACTCAATGTGTCATTCAAGTAAAGAAAAAAAACAAAAAAACAAAGGAGAGTTGTCAAGGGGCCATGAGAGACGGCCTGCGACTCCCCAACAATGGTGGTACGACACTGGGATCAGTAGAGGTTCGGTCCCCGGTGGCCGTAAATGTCTGCCAAGTATCTCTGCTGGGGGGATTTCGCCTTAACAGCTCCTTGGAGACTACTGAGGGTCCACTGGCCTTCCCACTAGCAGAGGCTTACTGATGTAGACAGCCCGAGGGATAAAGGGAGGGAAGAAGGAGCCAGAGAGGGAACGGAGGACATCACACTACTGATTTTACACCCACACACGCCACAGCCGATCAGTCAGTTGAGATTGCACCAGACACTTGACATGCGGCCAGCGAAGCAGACAAGCATGGAGGGACAAGGAAAAGCACGAGTGAGTGCAGGAGAAAACAGCGCGAGCGAGCGACTCTCGGAGCGCAGTGAATGACAGACACCGAGCTTATGGGAAGAGGCAGGTGTAATGGGGTGTGAAGTGGAAGACCCCGAGAGACAGCGAGAGAGAGCATCTGCCCGTCAGGATGGCCCAGAGTCTCTCTCCTCGTCTTTTACTGCCTTGTTCAGTCCATCATTCAAACCCGCAGAGGTGCACGGAGCTCAGCTGAACCAAACCTACAAATAAGACCTTTAATCACCTGACACTTTTTGCAAATATTCTGAAAAATATTCGTTCAGGGCCTGATTTAACAAGAAAAAAAAGAAAACAAACAGCAGATAGTGTTCAGATACCGGCTGAGTGGACTGGCATCGGGAAAAAGGATTGGATCATTTTGTCATTTATT
>JBBMJM010000001.1:6496863-6509600 GCA_037832705.1 Centriscus cristatus | reverse complement strand
GTGTGTGTGTGTGTGTGTGTGTGTGTGTGTGTGTGTGTGTGTGTGTGTGTGTGTGTGTGTGTGTGAGAGAGAGAGAGCGTGACTGAGTGAGCACAGCTGCTGACATGTCTGTCTGTCTGTCTGTCTGACTTTCTGTCTAAGAAATCACTAATCCCAATTGAAATCTTGAGATATACACTTTGGTGAAAACTGGTAAATGAAACTGTGATTCAATTTACATTCTGTTTCTTTCAGTTGACATTGTGATGCTGATGTTGACATGCTCTCCCCTTGCATGTGTGGGGTCTCTCCAGGTTCTCTGACTTCCTCCCTCCTCCAAAAGCCTGCTGTGGTGTGCGTGCAGGGATGATTGTATGTCTTCCATGTGGCCCTGCGATGAGTTGAGAGCTGGGATCGGCTCCAGCATAAAAACATGAAACCGAAAGAAGATAGATGAATGAATTGTGTTTCTTTCAGTTACTTGAGTCACCGAGCAATAAGGTCCATTCAGAAGTACGTCATAGGTCTGAGTGTCAGATATTTGAGAAGATTACTAGAGTATTTGCACCATATTATGGACAAAACATGTGAAGGTGGAAGCTTTCAGAGGATGTACATGGTGACAAAAACCTTTAGAGAAGTTGGTTACATTTTTTTTTACATTATTTTATTTCATATTTGCACATTAATGTAGTATAGTACCACTATATATACTGTATGTGTGTGTGCAGGTATAATGAAGGAGACACTGTGGTTTGACATGAATCCTTCTTCCTAACTATTGTACTATTCATGTTGACCACCAGAGGCCATTCTAGCATAAGACATCTTTCCCTCAACGGTGAAGAATGCTGACGCTTTCTGAAGTGTGTGTGTGCGTGTGTGTATGTTTGTAAAGGAATAGTAAAGAACATAAATAACAGAGTAGCATGCCCTGGTTGACCATACATACTTGAAATCAGCTCAACCCTTAAAAAGTCTCTACTAAGTTCATAATTCCATTCACATGTTTGGAGGTCCATGACTATGTCAGGTATGTTTTGCAGGACTCCTGAAACACATACAATTACTAATTAATTAGTCGTTGATTTCAGGGATTATGCAAATAGTCAGAACACGTGAATACATAAAGAAGCTGGGAGGGAGGAGCTGCAACTGAAAACGTCTGTCTGACATTCATCTGGTTCGGCGGCACCTTCCCCCACCTTGTGTTCAACCGTGCTGGCTGTCCAGGTTGTCGTCTACATACAGGGCCGGCTCTGACCAATTTGGTGCCCAGGGCAAAATTTTAGCAGGCGCCCCCCTGCATCGCAGCAGTCAATTTCCCAACAGCTCCCATACACTCACACAGAAAGGCACGTGTAGATTTCTTTGAGTAAAATATCACCATCATCAGATATCACAAAATATTACAAATTAACCAAATATTATGGGGGGTGGGATGTAATTGTGTATTATCTATGAATGGGTAGTAAACAGTGGTGAAAGTTTGCCGCTGCCGTCATTGTTGTTATTCACCTACAGTGTGGGTCATACTCACACCGAAAAAATAAAATGCTAAAATGCAGCTTGCCAACACTTACTTCTATATTCTGTTTGTCAGTATTCACAGGGATTTGTTCCCTGTGGCTTGAATTCCCACATTCATGGACTGCTGGGAGTCTGCGGTGGTTGCATCATTTTGAAAATTGGTTCTCGTATTGTGTGTAACATCCGGTCTACGCGATATTTCTGGATATGAAATTCGTGTCTTCAGATATTTTTGCCATTTTTATCTATGTAATTATAGTCGAACGCCAACAATTGTTTTCTTTCTCTCTCCCTCTCTGGGTCGTAACTTCAATAGGATATCGCCGTAAATCCCTCGTTTTAGCAGTTAAAATGTTATTAGTACAATCCACCGCTCTCGACCTGAAGAAAGGGGGGCGGCTGCCGTGTGACGTGCGCAGGCCTGGTTTCACTTCCTGCCACTTCAGCAGTCGGCGCGGAGACAGAGCTGCTGGCGTTCGCCAAACCCTTGCACCGTCTGGTCTGAACCGGTTCGGAAGATGCGCGGCCTCCTGCGCACTGCAGACTCCACGCACTGATTCACGCCGCGCGCCCTCTCTAGCCCCGCTCCCCATAAACCGTTATACGTTTCCCATTGGGCGAAGTCTCGCGACACGCCTACATCTTCCCGCGGCTGTGCGGCCAAGCAAGGCGACGTCAGGCAGTGATTGGTTATAGCTCCTCCGTGCCTTTGTTTTGGGACCAGCCCTCGCTGTGCATGAGCACGCGAAGAAGGGCTGTGCACGAGCACTTTTCAGCACCAACACCTCGTGGATAGCAGACCAACGGAGGGCAGCCGCTCGGGGTAAACAAGCTAACAGTTCTTTGGAATAAACCGAAGAACTTCTACCGCCTCAGAAGCCCCGCGTTCGGCTCAGGGTTTACAGCAAGTTGGACGGACAAGTGGCGGAAACGCGGACCGGGTTGCGACTGGACTGAAAGAACAAGTTTGGGAGATTATTTTCGGCTCGCGTAATTTGTGTGTGATCTACTCTCCGACCACGGGAGACTAGATGGCTGCAAATGAAGGGAAACAAAGGTGATAGCGAAGTTCATTCACCTTAACCGAGACAGCGGTTGAGCCGGGGTCTTGTTTTTAGCCACATCACAGCACCGCTTGCCGCCGAGGGCTCCATTGTGTGAACACCCCCTGTGCTACTTCCCCCTGCCGCTCGACTCCCGGATCCCGCCAGCCGCCACAGCCCCCCCCCCTCTCCCCGAGTCCTCCACTGCGAACGTTTTCGGCTGTTTTCGTCGGGTTCTTAAGCCATTCCAAGATGTGTTCTCGGGTTTGGTTCGTGACCGACCGTCGTATCAGCCAGGAGTACCCCCAAGTTCAGATCCTCCGGGCACTGAAGGAGCGCTGCGCCGAGGAGGATGTGGAATTCCGCTCTCTTCTCATGGATCAAATTGTTCTTACCATCACCGAGGGACAATTAGGCAAGTATCACGTCGTAGATATACACCTGTTGCCCGGTCGTATAATGGGGTTTCCTAAAAGCGAAGGAGCATGTTTTAGCTCGGCGCTGAACTGACATGCTAATGGCTAACAGTTTTTGTCTGGGGGGTTGCACACTGCTAGGAAGCGAGGAGGGGGCGAGCCGGGTCAGCCTGCTAGCAAGGACACGACGTGTAATCAAATCTGACCGCCTGACCCACTTTCCTCAGACTGCGTGCAGGCGGACGGAGGCGATGGTGATTGATTCAATTTTACTGATAAGATTTAGTCCAATGGCCGAGCAAGACGGGTGTCTTAATTTTAAAGACTCCAGAACAAAGACATTTGGTCGGCGAAACGGATTGATCCGGTGTGATTTTAGTGCACTTAGAAACTAACGCAACTGAAAGCTTTTGTCGTCGTTGCATGCAGAGATAGTGAAGGGAGCTGATGTAGTAAATCCATCGGAAAGGACATTTAGAAATCCCACTTAATAACAGAGCAGGTTAAAATGAAGGAAAACGATCAGTCATGTGACGTGAAACCAGATCCTTTTCTTCTCAAATATAGTCACAGGAGACACATAAGACGATTACCATTACTATAAGATACTGTTCTATTCAATGGGGAAATTCACATTGTTAGCAGCAGGGTACAAACAAACAGTGGACATATAAAAAAGATATAGTACAAGTAGATGAAAAGAGATGTAAAATCATTGGGTGTATCCTCAGTCTATTACTTTGTGGGGCCATAATCAGATACCGTTGGTTGCTCTCTCATTTGGGTGCTGGCTCTGATGAAATGTCACGTTACTGACTCAGGAGCCCTTCGTGTGATGGTCACAGGAGAAACTGAACAAACAGACACACATGGAATTCATCAGGGTGGTGAGAATCTGGGTAGTGTCACCGATGAGAGAGGTGTGTTGGTCTCAATTAGCACATAAATGACTTGAGCTGGCGTGGGTCACAGCTTAACACTCTGGAGAAAATGTGATTTGAATGAGGGTGATGTTTGGCAGCTAGGCCTTGGCAAAGTACACAGTGTTGGAACAACGCTGTATGTTCCACAAGGGGTCAAGTGAGTTTTTTTAAAGACAGTCAAGACATGGACAAGGCACACGTACGTGAATGTGGACCATTGTGATGCAACACATTTGAATTACAATCTAAAATGCTTCTGACCTAATTCTATGTACAGAATCACGAACCTATTAAGATACGTTCAGGTGAGGTAGCATGAAAAGGAGCACTGAACCACTTTATATTTAAGGAAGTAGACTACTGTCTAGACCTGCAGCTTAAGAAGATGCACACAACTGGGGCAGGACAGTAAACATCCTGTAATCCAAGAATTACCTGCCAGTAGATTGACCAAGCTTGGAGGAAGCCATGCATACTTTGTAACTGGGGTCTGGAGGTTCATACACACTGTATAAACCTATAATCACATGCATCAGAGGTAGAGTAGGGAGTGTACATAGAAAGGATCATCTGGACCCCAAGTACAAAAGTCTGTTTGATAATAAAGTCATTCATCACTTGCACGTCTACATGTGTCCTGTGAAGGTGAATGAATCTCCATGTGAAGTCATAGAAACTCACTCTCACATCAGTTTGCCTGTTTTTGTATTGTAACATTTCCTCTTATTAGGTAAGCTGTAAAAATAAGACTTATACTATGACCGTACCCTTTTTTTTAACTAAAAGGATGTTTTCCGAGAAACTGAAGTAGCAAAATTAAAATCACACATCACTGTAAACTTACTTACTTACTTAGCACTTAGCAACCTACAACAGATAATGCTGAAACACTCTTTTACAACCTGCCATTTGAACGGTTTCCTTTATTTATTTATTTTTTTACATTCAGGTGACCAATGATGGGCCCTATTAAGATCATCAAACAGCAATCAGCGTTATCATCGTGACATGTGAATTTCTCTTGGATATGAATCTTGAAGTAAAGAAAGTATGGAGAAACGTGTTGATATTGAGATGCAACATGCATAAACTGACATAAATAAAGAGGATTTTAGTGTATGTTAGACACGGACTACAGGCTGGCGGCCTTTCGGTGTGGAGTTCCTATGTGTGTTGTCCTCGAGCCTGTGTGAGTAATCTGGTTCTCTGGTTTCTCTCCACAGACTAAAAACATACCGTTAGGTGAATTGTAGACTGCAATGAAGTGAAATCGAGTGAGATTGACTGTGTGTTGTCATCTCTGCGTGTGCCAGCCCTGTGATCAACTGGCAGCCAGTCCAGGGTGTTTCCCAGCCTCTTGCCCAGTGTCAGCAGGGATTGGTTCCAGCTTCCCTGTGCCCCTGCAAAAGATGAGCGCTCGGAAGTCGATGGCTGGATGGATATTTAAATATCAACACATGATATGAAAAATGCTTCCCAGCACCTATAAAATACTTCAGGCACACAACTGAAGACGATATAAACAAAATGGTCATACAAGTATGAACTAGTTGTCCTCTCACTGTTCACCAAGCTGTGTTTATATGCTTTTTTTCAGTAATTTCTCTGACAAATCTGATATTTTCCTGGTTGTTACATGTCTGCCTCAAGTTAGGACACATACTTAGAATGTCCGGGCAGAAATAGGAAAGGGTGGAGAGCGAATACCAACGGTTGTGTGTGAAAGTTACCCCCACCAAGGACGTTATGTGATGGGGTGTTGGTTGTTTTGTCTGGCCTACTGTTCGTGGAAAGCATGAAAAGCTACCCGGCCAATTTTCCGGAAACTAACATTTGGCCTTGGCTTTGGCTCGCCAGAAGTTGGCCGTCTCAAAGTTCTCTTGTGATACGAGTAACTTGCCAAATTTTGCAATCACCCCTGCAACAGCCGCATTACAGGAGACTAGTGTGTCAGAGCTTGATAATGTGGAACATCTGTGGCATCTCGGCCAAATCCCTGAGATTCCATGTAAAAAAAAAACATCTGTACACAGTTACAGGTGGCACATCCTGCTACGGTGTATGTCCTATCTGACTGGCCTGTCCCACAAGCACCGAGTGTGAAATCCGCCTCTGGACTTTTAATCAGAAGCCTGCATACCTGAAACTGATGCAACAAGTTTGTCTGACTTACACCAAAGCATAGATCAGGTTTACACGATGAGAGTGTTCATGGCGTGTGCGCCACAAGACCCTTTCTCCTGGCTCGATATGCAAGTAGACCTCTGAGCAGGGGCAACTGTGGGGCAACATGCGGCCACATCCGGTTAATATAGTCAGGCTTCCCAGATCGGGACTACGGGGCATCAGCCAAACATTGGTGACTGTTTGTCTGCATCTCTTGCTTTGTGACGTTGCATCGGTATGCGTAGAATGCTTGTTATGTGTGTTAGCTTTGTGAAGCCGGTTGAAAATGAGACAGCCATCTACAGTCATGATCACAACGTAAACATTAGGGTCTTTCACAGATACAAAAAGAGAATCCCATTTGGTGTGACTGCAGACGCTGAAAGCCGCACTGATTTCCAAACAAAAAAACATCTGTCGTCCTCAGTATGTTGTAGGATTGTTGAGCGTTATTGCAGAAGTCACATGACAGACAGTGGCGTGCACACACACACACACACCACTGAATAGGACCGATTCATCTGGCTGCCTCGTTGGTCTGTTTTTGGCTGCCCTGGAGATGGAGACAGTGAACAGTGAATACTGTTTGTCAGAAACCATGATACCACGTCCTGCCCACTTCCCACTGGAGCAACACTCGCAGCTCTCTGAGTGGCCGCACAATCCGAGCAGTGTGTGACAGAGCTGAATCGGGGGAAAAAATGGTGAATCCTTTTCCCTCTGTGCTGAGATTGTGCGGAAGGGAGAAAAAAAGAGGGTGGTGATTGTTTTCTAACTTCAGTCCCCTCCCTCTTTCATGCACCTCTATTCCCCGCTGTGTTAAGGCTACGAGACATTCCTGACCTCGCGCTTGTTTTCCGCTCTTCTATGCACAGAATGACCCTAAACACGGATCAAGGTTTGATGCACGACACATGTGCCGGCACATCAGCGTCTGTCTGCATTACGTATGCCGCAGACGCCAAGCTGCCTGTGACTCGGGCTGATAGCAGCCAGCGGCACCGTCACTGTTTGTGAGCCTGCAAAGTCTAAGATGGCTGAAATTAAGGTCACTGTCAAGACGTGTCCGTTTCCTCTCCCCTCTCTCCGACATGCACGCTCACCAAACTGTTCCTGTAGATGTAGTGGGTCACAACACCTCAACACCTCTCCTTTGTTTCCTCCTCTCATCCTCTAACACATGTCTCTGAGAAATCTGTGGCACGAGCTGGTGAGTTTGTTTGCATCTGTGCTTTGAAGCCACTGTTCTGTATTCTGTTGTATAACCAACAAAAACATTGGGTCGTTCTATTTCACACCAGAGTTGAGATTGACGAGTCTTGTGTGTTCAGTCACGGGGTTGAAACAATAACTGTAAAACAATGTATTATCATTTTAGATCACATTATTATTTTTTTTTATTATGACTTCACCAATGTCTTCATGTAAGATGAATGTTTAATCCACGACGTGGCATCAGTAATGTCAGTACATCTGCAGGGCTAAGCCTCTTATTCAAAAAGGAAACCAGTTCTGGCCCAAAACGGAGAGGATCTGGCAGCGAAACAGTAACGTAGACAGATACGGGCACTGCTGCATGTAAATAATCGTATCAGCTGCCAGGACCGGCTCCAGATTCATGGCTTAACAGCACCAGCTTTAGAACTGGCTGCTCCCTCCGGTCCCTCAACCTCGCCAACTTTTTGTCAGAACTGTGTGGTGACGAACGGAGCAATGTCCACAAACCGTCTCCATCAGACAAGTCAGCTTTTCCTACCAGAAACGCATGTTTCCAGAACCCGGTCGGTCACTTTCACAACCTTTCGGGTCTACTGTGAATGTGACATTTAGGATGTAATGAGAGCTATAAAGAGCGGCTTCAGCGCGGCGAGTGGAGAGGACAAGCCTGATGTTGGCTGATGGCTCTGCACCTGTTTGCCAGACTGAATGAGTAACCCCTTTGTCCGCGCTGAGTGGAGACATTTTTATATTCATGAGGTTCCTGTTTACCTGTATGAATACAGACTGTTACATGATGGCGACCTGTTCTTTTCTCTCTCTCCGTCTGTTCTCAGGTCTGCGTGTGGAGCAAGAGTTAGTGACGTCCTATCCACAGGTGGTGGTGGTGCGGGTGCCCACGCCATGGGTGCAGTCCGACAGCGATATCACTGTGCTGCGCCACCTGGAGAAGATGGGCTGTCGGCTGATTAACCGACCTCAGGCCATTCTCAACTGTGTCAATAAGTTCTGGACCTTTCAGGAGCTGGCTGGCCACGGGGTGCCTCTTCCTGACACCTTCTCTTACGGTACAGCCACGCCCGACATTTGTCCCCATAGTGTCTGTATGCACGCTCTGAAGTCAATAGCTATCCATCACAACCGTGAACAACTGTGAAAGTTTTTGAAACCTGGTCTCAGGGAGACAAAAATGTGCCTTGGCATCTCATACCCACAACATGAATGCACATGCTGCGCTTTGTTCATACCACCATAAATCAACAGAAGAAGAAGACACATGCTTGCGCTCGTGCTTTAGAAGATAGTGAGCCGTCCCGTGAGTGTTTACACTTCTGTTTGCGGAGCTCCACGTTGAAACTCGCCACCGTGCTTGGTATTCTTTTCCAGTTCTCAGTGTTTGTTTGTTTGACAGTGACTGACAGTGTTGTTACTGCAGTAGTTAACAAAGTCAGCATGATTTTCTGCTACACTTTTTGCCGTCAAAAACTGCATTTTGGAAGGTTCTATTTTCGCGGCAGACAATGAAGTGCCACTTGATTGTCTCTTCATCTCTGTTTTTGACAAGTGCCACCTAGAGGCAGGGAGTATGAACTGCAGCCTGTCTCGTGGTTTTCAATAGACCCATTTTGATGCAAATATTCTTGATATGTTGCCAAGGCAGACAGGGTAAAAAATTGTCTTGGAACGTGTGGACATGGCCTTTAACTAAAACCTTCTGTGTGCACATCAGTATGGTTACAGTTGCTGCAATATGAAAAACAGAGTGAAAAGCGTGTTTCAACACTGAAATTACTAGTTTCACTAAACCACATTTCCTTTAAACCAGTAGTTTGTGTACAAACATTCAGCAGAAGTCAGGCTATTTCGTTTGTTGTGGTTCATTGGTTTTATGAGGCACAAAAGTCACAACTCATGGTGCTGTTGTGAGAGAACAAAAATAAGGATACAGTCCAAGAGAGGCAGAAAGATAGAGGAGGGGGCTTTTGGCCTACATTCCATTCGTCTCTGTGCACAGTAGGCCAGGCGATGCATGCAGAGCGGCAACAGAGCTTATGTAACAACCCCTAGTGTCCCACCTCATGCCCCCTTGTGATTTTTCAAAAGAAAATATACCATAATCTCCTGCTCGCGCTCTGCAGCCTATGACTTCACCCCCCCACCCCACCCCCCTCCGCTTGCTCTGTTTTTCCCCATGTCAGTGAAAACACATGTGAATCGCTGTGCGTGAAAAACGCCAGGTGACAGGGTGGTCCACATCTGTTCCTTTGACTGAGATGAGACCGGACAGGGAGAGAGGTGGTGACACAGAGATGTTGCTTTTGTTTCACTATTATCCATTTTAACCTCCAGATCTTCTCCACTAATTATTAATAAGATCTCGAGCCAACGCAGAGCATCAGCTGCTGCACGCTGCTGCTCTGAATGACCCTTTAGGCTGCTCAGGGCCAATGGATGAAGCAGCGAAACAAGTCTCTAGCACAGGACAACACTCCCGAAGCCTTGCTGTCTCAAGTCATTTCTGTTGCCATAGCGACAGGCTTTCTCCCTTCCCCCCACCTCTGTGAATCACTCCAGCTTGTTGAACGACACTACTGAAGCGAGGACGTGCTCACACACACTGTAAATATCCGTGCACATTCGTGTTTGTGTGGCTAATCGGCCCGTGTGTGCGGACGTTTTCCAGGGGGACACGATAACTTCCGAAAGATGATTGACGAGGCCGAGCCCCTGGGCTACCCGGTGGTGGTGAAGAATGCACGTGGACACAGAGGTATGGTGTGGTGGTGTGTTTGAATCTTATTTTATTTACAGCAGGCACCCTGAAACCAAATTCATTCAAAGACACAAGCAGGTGTATAATTCTCTCCGCATTTGGTGCTGGGAACTTTTGTTTCTTCACTTCCCTGAGTTCACCGGAAGCGTGTGGGGGGAGTTCTGCAGGGATCAGTCCCAGTGTCTGCTGACCCATTAGTCCTTTGTTATTCATCGTTATTGACACTTGACTGGCTTTGCCTTTGTGTGAAGGAATAACAATGGGCTGTGGCCGGCCCCGGCTGCCACCGGAGCACATTGTTAGGGAAAGCGGCCGTTGGTCAGCTACTAACTTGACCTTTTGGTGTGGCCATGTCAAGGGTTGTTTTCCACTCACACGGCCTCGTCACTCGTGAACAAATGAAGGACGCTTCCAGAAAACGGTTCAGGATTTTGAATACGTGTCTTGACATGTAAAATATGGGTCCCATTATTAATTTGCACAGTCATGATACTGACCTGAACGTAGACTGTTCTCGTTAACCCGTCCGGCTCAACTCTGGCTGTCTCATGATCCATTTGTGAGGTGTTACTTCATCCCCGTCTTTAGAACTTTGTGAATGTTGCACAGGGACTGTTTTCGCAACGTGCGCACGCTTCCACCCGTCACATGTTCGAGCCCGGTGCAGGAACAGGGGTCAGAGGGCTTGACAGCATGGAGACAGAGCCAAGCAGTGCTAATTAAAACAGGCATCTTCTTGCCTCTGTGAGAAATAATTCTTTGGCCCTTCAGAGAAATGTTGTATCCATTCCAAGGAACAGGAACTGACATGAGACTTTGTCAGCAGAAGCATCTACTGCTCAGCATAACATGAGGGAAGTCACCGAACCTACGTGACTGTTCCCCAGCCTGCGGAGGTCATTGCCTTCTCTGTTTTACGTCCTTTCCCAGGCAAGGCTGTGTTCTTGGCACGGGACAAACACCATCTGACGGACCTGTGCCACCTGATCCGCCACGATACCCCCTACTTATTTCAGGAGTACGTCAAGGAGTCACACGGCCGCGACGTGCGGGTGGTCCTGGTGGGCGGACGCGTCATCGGCTCCATGTTGCGCTGCTCCACCGACGGCCGTATGCAGAGCAACTGCTCCTTGGGTAGGCAGACATGTTCACACGCCGTGACAATACAACGGGATATGGTCCCACTCATGGTCTTGCTGTTGCTGCGGTCTTGTTACCGCAGCAACACCAACAGGATCAGCATCATTTTCCGCTCATTTCATTGGTCGAAACACGCCTTTTTGGTCGCTTCTACTCCTCTCGTTGCCGTCTTGCGGACGTTCGGCCGTTACGCCTCTGTAGAGGTGCACGTCGATTTGACACAGAAACATAAATTGGCCTTCACCTGTTGAGGTGGGAAAGTTCAGTGCATCGAAACCTTTTGTCTGCAGTTTTCCCGTCCTCACATATTACTGAGGTTCATTGTCAAATCAGCTCTTTCTCCGTGCGCGACGTTAAGTTTTCGCTGTGTGTGAAGTGAAGCGCACGAGAAATGTCACACGTAGCTTCACGACGTATTTGATCATAATAGCTGTAAATGATCCTGTCGTGCACAGCGACACCCCCCAGCTGGGCCGCCGTGCTCGGGAGACGCGTTTGATTGCGACTCGGCTCACTTTAATCATTCCTATGAGGACATTAATTAATTATCATCAGTCGTAGCATCTTCACAACATTTTTCATCAAATTTAGTGCTCCATCTGCTGCACAAACCGGTGTTTAGAAACAGTGCCAACGGAGCAGGCTTGCCCTGAATCTACCCTCGAGCCGTTGGGTAACACAGCCTCAGCTGATGAGACTGATTCTCACTGTCAGAGCAGGAGCGCTCGTGGTTTAGCTGAGGATGTAACGCACCGCGACGTATTTAGGACATTCGTCATCAGATGATTATTTGTGTTTATATAACATGTCATGCCGACACTTGCGCCGATTTGAAGCGGCGTCTGTTTTTTGTGACATCAAGTATTGATGATGTTTCAGGTCCGATCGTGTGTGTGTGTGTGTGTGTGTGTGTGTGTGTTAACCTGATTGTCGTTCTGCCGGGTGTCAGGTGGTGTAGGGATGATGTGCCCGCTGAGCGAGCAGGGCAAACAGCTGGCCACAGAGGTGTCAAATATCCTCGGCATGGATGTGTGCGGCATCGACCTCCTGCAGCTCAACGACGGTTCGTTCGTGGTGTGCGAGGCCAACGCCAACGTGGGCTTCATTGCTTTCGACCAAGCTTGCGGCATGGACGTGGCGGGCATCGTCGCTGACTACGCCCTGTCGATGCTCCCCAACCGCCTCACCCGCAAGATGTCGCTGCTGTCGGTGGTGTCGAGCACCAGCGAGACCAGCAGCGAGCCGGAGGTGTGCCCCGTGCCCACCGGCGGGGGCTCTCTGCCGGAGGCCGTCTGCAACATGAGCGTGGGCTCCACCTCCAGTGAGAGCGACCCAGAGCTGGCCGAGCCGTCGCAGTCCTCCCCGTGCCAGGCCTCTGCCCCCGACCTCCCCAGCCTCCCGGATCCAGCCTACAACTTCAACAGTCTTCTGGCCAATGAGATCAAGTTATTGACTGAGTGAGATGCAGACAGCATCCCGCACACACACACACACACACACACACACACACACACACACACACACACACACACACACACACACACACACA
>JBBMJM010000001.1:6369949-6383474 GCA_037832705.1 Centriscus cristatus | reverse complement strand
ATGCCGCGCACCCGGGTGCAAACGAGGAGGAGATTTTGGGCCGAAATGGAGCTCCGTGAGTTTCAGCACCACGGTCAGTTCCAGCCTGAGCTGCTGAACCAAGCAGAGTCGTGTTCTGTGTGCTGATGAGTCTGTCCGGAATCCCATCAATACGGACACTCAGCTGGGCTCTTGATCCACTGGGGAGGAGGTCAGTCAATGTGCTTTTCTTCTTTTTGTGCACCCAGTGACACATTAAAGGAAAAAGCACAAAGTGCCGAACCAGGCAGATCCCATTCAGTTTAATCATCTCATCCATCTCTGGAAGCTTCTCTGCCAAATCCCATTAAAACCGCTTTTACAGCTGCGGCCAAGCTTTGGAGCAGAGTTTGTGGTCATTATTAATGAGTGAGTGGCCGTTTTCAGCATCTTCATCAACACTGATTCATCTCATGGTCCAAACTTGTTCCACCAGCCGATAATGTCACCGCAGCAGCTTCGCACTGGCACAGAGTGAAGCTCCAAACAAATCCCTGTGTTTTTTTTTTTTTTTATAACTGGGCGACTGCCATCAGCTTCAGAACACGCTCACAACCCATTTGACCAATGAATGCACAATATTAGTAGACACACAAAAAAATAACAAGATATTGTGTCACTCCAAAAATAGTTTCCTGAGTGTGTAATGAATTAGTATGAATAAAAACAGCGTGCAGTGCATCGTGTAAATAACATGATTATTATAAGGTATCCATGTAGCATCAGGCCTGATACATCCATGACAGTAGGTCAGTTACCGTAGGTCGCAGGTATCCCAGGGTGAATGTCATCCTGGTTGTGTGGAGGGTGCAGTGCTAACACCGGTGAACTATTCTTTTCCTCTGTGCGCCTCCTGTTATCTACCCTGCCTGGAGACCGTGATGCGCAGTCCACCCTGAGAGTAGTTGTGACCCAGTGGAACATGTGCTCGCAAGCATCGTGGGTGTATTTACTCTCTCGTGCACACACTCACTGTGTGCTGCATAGAAAATGTTGAGGCATTGACCTAAATCGGTGGAAATAAAAAAGAATAGATCACACACGATTGCTCACCCGTCACACTGCCACCGGAGTCTATCGCTGGTCTGGACAGGGGAGACAAACAGCCACGTACGCGGTGATGCTGCTTCTGGGGGAGGGGCCACTGCACGCGGGCCGTTCCCTTTAATAAATGGGGAAAACTTGAAGCTGTCATCTTTTCCTCAGGCTAGCGTCATTATTAACTCCACACTCTTTTAACCTTTTCTCATTTTCTTTATTTATTTCACACTTTATACTTCAAGACAGCTCGATCAGATGGGTTCACAGTGGGTCCCTGGCGTCTGGCACCTACCTTTACATGCTAATACAGAGTAATTTACACACTGAAGTTGGAAGACAAACGTGAATTTAGTCACAGCGATACCGTCTCATTAATGGCCCCCTCTCCTCTCCCCATCGTTCACCATCTCTGCCTTTATAACTGCAAAGTCATGTTTTTACACTCCCATTATTTAGTCACCCAGTAAGCATCTCAGGGATCTCTGTCTCCAGAGATACGGTTCATTAATTACTGAATAAGTCCGTTCTGGCAACATTCTCGTCAGGGACTGAAAACGAACGCGACTGTGTTTGTTTGTCAAATTTCATGAGATTGTATCCGACAGGCAAAAGCAGAGGAACAGCTTGTGAGCGCGCACCAGATCCTTGATGTCCCTGTCGACGGTGCAGCAGAGCTCAGCCGCGAATCCACCCACCAGTCCTCGTTCTCCACATCATCATATTGTAACAAACAGCCTCAGCCTCAGGCCCTCCCCGATTGGCTGCCGGCCTCGCTGACATCATTTCGCTCGCTCCGTGCAAGTAGCCCACACTGTGGAGTTTCACACTTGGGTTGTTGTCACTTTGATGATCTGGAGTCTTGACATTTGCCAACTCACCAAGTCAAACCATGATGCACTGTTTTCCCCAAAACAACTTCCGCTCCCAGCTGACACACAGAACTTTTGCTTGTTAAGTCGACACCTACGGAGATCTGCGTTAGTATTTAAGTACTCAACAAGACTGTTCCTGTGGATTGAGAAAGTGTTAAATAATGAATAATGGAAATAGACATGAAGAGGGGACGTGACCTCGGCATCGCTATGCTGATTATAGCGTTCTGCCTGAAGAATGTCTTGTTGTGTGTTATAATGAAACTGTTCTGAAGTGAAGTCTTTGCGTAACAAGCATTTCTTATTTGTACTGTAGACAGGGTTTCATGATGAGACAGGGCCAAAACGAAACCGAGATGCTGATGTTCTCCTCCTCAACCTGGCCTCTTCTCTCTTACTTCCATTCGTACGTTCTCCCTTCATATAACGTTGCTCGTACCCTTCGGCTCTTCTCTCCAGTCCTTAGCTAGGCGCCCTGACGGAGGCTCCTGAGGCAGCAGGGCCACAAACAGATGGCTGCTCAGTTGAAGAGCCAGGGGGAGAGGGGGGTGAGGGGGGCGGGGGTAAAGCGAGCGGGTCATCTGGCGCAGCAGCGGGTAAGGAGGTGGTCGATTCAAGGGCACGTCGTCACTTGCCACAGCAGAGGGAGCAGGGTGGAACCCTTGAAGATGATGGGAGTCGAGGATGTTTGGTCTGACGTGTGATCGGTTTAATTCTATCAGTGATGAGACCAAAGGAGAAGAAAAGAAATTCAGTAATATACATGTTCTTGCAACAGGTTCTAATCGGGCAGAGCTCTGAGATCCATCAGATATGTGGATACGTTAGATATGAGGACGTCTTTAGCGTCATGCTGCTGGCTGGTGTGCTGACTGGACTTCAGTGTTTTGTGATCGACAGGCTCAGTGTGTTTGAGGGGTCCAGTGACGCCTCCAATGCCATTGTAATAGATTCTGCTTGGTCAAGGGCAAGACTTCCCTCAAAGCTCATCACAGGAAGGTTCGGTCCATTTAATGTCTGTGTGCCCATTTGGTCCCAACACTGATTGGTGCTGTCAATGCTTTTTATTAGGTGTGTTAAATGGGTGGGTATTAGCACCTCACCATGTTGATCACTCACATGAATTTGTTTGTAATCCAGTCAAACAACCACCGGCACAGTTTGTAGCCCGATTAACAGAGAGGTGTTGTATCCTGACTTGTACTAGAGAGAGAGAGAGAGAGAGAGAGAGAGAGAGAGAGAGAGAGAGAGAGAACCTGAAAACACAAACCCACTCAGTTTGATGGAGCAGGTGATTCAGCAATGTCAGATTATCTTTCTTATGGTCTTACCGCATTTGATGGTTATTGTACCACTCGCACGCGCAGCCCTTTATTCCACAGTGTGAAAGGTCACCAAACATATTTGTAGATGGATTTACTGCAGACTCAGACCCGTCACAGGAACCTTTTAAATGCCATTTTTAGACTTCTTCCAGATCAACAAGGTGAGCACCTGTGAACGTCACCTTCCAAACACGAGGAGGGGCGGTGCTCGGCTCGTCGGATAGTGCTGACGAGCTGGTTGGGTGGGGTGTGGTCCCCAGTGACACATACGGCACGCTCTCGTTTTGCTTTCCTGCCGAGTCACATTATCATGTCACCTGCTTTATTCCCTCTCGTAAATCATCACACTGTACTAATGCAGTATAAAGTGTATAAAGCATTTAGCCAGGGCTCGCCTGCAGTTTTTCAGTTCATGAATCATGTCTCGTTTCCCCCGTTTGCAGTTTGATCTTTTATCTCGTGTAAATCCCTGATACCACCTGACTGGAATTACAGAATTACCCGCTCCAGAGATGATGACTGGCACACTCACAATTGGTCTGCTGCATCAGATTTACTAAATCCTATTTGCTCTAGCATATTAATTAGACTTGCATATCATCGCCACATGGTGTGTGTGTGTGTGTGTGTGTGTGTGTGTGTGTGTGTAGTCCATTCATGCTTATCTGACACGTTTCCATACTTCCTCATCTGGCGGACAAAGGGACTCGCCACGTGCTTGTGTGTGTTTTCACCTAATTCCTCGACTCTACTCACTACAATCCTGTCGTTTCGTGCGTGCGACCACCCCCCTCTCTGAAAAATGAACAGTTACTTGATATGCATTATAAATAGCTGCTTCGTGATTGGGTGAGAACAGACTCTCCGACAAGCACTTCCGTATAGCAACAGTCCCCTCCCATCTCTTCCTTTTTGCCTCTTCTCCCTGGAATCCCCCTTCACCCCACCCCCCCACAATCTCCTCCGCTCATATCCAAACGCAGACAGATCACATCCTCTGTGTGCCTTCACCTCATACCCACAATGCACCGCGTGCCGCCACTGGCTTTGGATTTGGCCGCGTCTGTGGACGGGGCCCCCCTCTTCCCCTCCTCTAAGCTTCAAGCTGACTCGGTCATCCCACCAGCTCCCAATGCTGCGGCAGCAGCTGGATGTGGTCGCCATGGCAACAGCAGTGGGCTTGACCCTACCTCCTCTCCCTTTCCCTTTTTTCTCAGTGCGCCTCACACAGACAACGCCTCGAACCCCACCCCCTCCACCCCCATGAAGCATTTCACTGCACTGGGTGCGTTTCCTTCAAGCTTGACCTGGATTCTGCCCACGGTGCCAAGTCTGTGTGACGCTAGCGATTATGACACCGTGATGAGAACGTGTGCGGCCAACTGACCTGGAACACAAACTTTTTTGGGGTGAAATGTCAAGGCAGAAACAACTTCCTTTGATCTTTGGAGTTCTCCGTCTGCTCTTCCTCTTCAATCTTTCCTCCTTCAGAGGCTGCGAGGAGCATGAAAGGGACTCAGCAGTATCCTCCCTCCTCCACTGTACTTCACATCAAAACCCGAGCCACTCTTCACGAGCCCCCTCCACTCACCATCCCCCGTCACAAAAACCTTGCCTCTTCAGCTGAATATCTGAACAAAGATTTCATTCTCCTGAAGGCTGATAGTTCTTTGTCGCACTGACACTTAAGCTTTTGAAAACATGACATTTAATCTACCGCACGTTTTTGTTTTTTTTTGTTTTTAATGAGTAGAAGTGGGGATCCCAGCAGCAGAAGGCTCGCAGAATCTGTGGACCTCATGACTGAAATTCCAGTTTGTGTTGGGAATTGTTGTTGTTGTTGTTTTCACCTTTGTGTAACCAGGCGAGTCATTAAGAACTAATTCATATGAACACAGCAGCGGTATTAAATCTTTCCAACACAGCTGCTGCTTACATACATTCATTAAATAGGGCATTGCATGTACCAGGAAGGATTACATGAATGGCACACGCTGATGCACAGGAGTAACAAGCTGTCAGACACACATGTGCAAAGAAGGTCGGAAAAAGCACATACTTATGAATGTGTGAAAATCTAAACGGTTTTCCTGCTGACGCTTCAACAAATCAGCCAGCATGAGGAGCATGAACACGGTAGAGCACGATTCAACCAGCACACGCACAAGCAACATAAATAGATGAGAGCTGCAACATCGTTCTGGCTTTTAAGGGTGAAAAAACACACGCCGTGGCGTTAGGGAACAGAAGAGACAATGAAGACGGACAGGTCAGAACATCCGAGGCTTCGTCCAGGAGAGCAGAGAGTCGGCTGCACCTGTTGCTCTCCGAGGAAACGCTGCTGTTTTGTTTCGTCTTTGACTGTGTGCGCTTGCATGTTCCCTCTAAATATAGAATGTGAAAGATATTTATTTTGATACATGCCTGAAGGGGAGGGGTGTTGCAGCCAAGAGAGAGTGTGTCTTGATCACATTAGTCTGTCTAATTCGATCAGTTGACAGCGCTCGGAGTCCATCGTGGTTTATTCAGTAAGGTGAGGAAACTAATTGCCTTCTGGTTTCTGTCTCCTTTCCCTCCATTCTCCCTTTGTTGTAAAACCACACACCTCCTCCCTCCTTCTCTGGCTCCTTTGACCGGTTCCTTCCCCACATTTCCTCGCTCCTCCCTTCTTCACCACTCTGGAACTTTTTCCTCTGGCCTTCCTCTCCATCTCTCCTGACGGTGCAGTCGACGTCCTGGACCAGCAGAGGGTGCTAAGGACGGGTTGCCTGGTGAGCGGGGTCCACACGCCACCCATCCGCAGAAACAGCAAATTGGCCACCCTGGGGCGCCTCTTCAAGCCCTGGAAGTGGAGGAAAAAGAAAAACGAGAAGCTCAAGCAGAGTTCCACAGGTACCGTGGGTGGAGGTGGAAAAAACACCAGTGAACAGTTGACTAGAGATGCTCTTTGAACGAGACGTGCAGACAGTGTGAAAACATTCCCAGCCACTCTCCTTTAAATAAAGTTGTTTGGGTAAAGACATGGTCCATTTTTGTTTAAAACAAAACAAAACAAAATTCAATTTACTTTTACATTTAAATGCAACAAGGACATTCTGTGACTGGTCTGTCAGATCAGCTCGAGATTGGACAGTTGGATGCACAAGCTCGAGCAGACGACGCAGTGAAGGATATTGTACTTATTATTCATGTAGCACTTTCCATCCATGACATTAAAATAGAAAATAGATCAAATAAACCAACATCATCATCCCAATGTGTCTGTGAATAAGTAAGTGTAAAAACATTCTAGTAATAAATGGAACAACAGCAAATCAATAAATAAAACACACTTAAAAGCTTGACTAAAAGGGTAAGTTTGCCTTTAAAAACCCATACACAACCTGTACGTGAGTTGTATTTTCCTTTCTCCGTCTACAGATGTAGCATTATCCAGCAGCCTTCTATGCCACGACCCCAACTCGCCCACCCAGGGCTGCTGCTCAGACGGTAGCCTCCTGCTTGGAGGATTCGGAGGACCTTTGAACCCCAACCTCACAGTCAGCAGTGTGGAATACCTCGGCCCTGAGGAAGAGCATCCCCCTCCAGGTGGGACCATAATCCCCCAGCGTGCCCAGAATCGACGAATCAATGGACGCAGCAGCAACAGATGTGGGGGAAAAATGGATTTGTTGAGTGTCTGGGTGTTCTTGTCTCAGCAGATCAATATGAGAGTGTATAAGATTGCTCGGATCAATCTGATCACATGCTTGAAAATGGTCTGAATGAAGATCGGATGAAGGGTTCGCCATCGCGAACCCGGTGTCACATGTTTGTGTCTTGAATTAAGTGGGTTTTTCTTGTGGTTGTGTGCTGTTCAGACCAAACGGAGACGTGTGTATTGGTCCAAAATGAACCCGTAGAGGGCAGCAAAGGAAATGAAATGACTCCTCGTGCTGCAGCAGCAGGTTTCCATGACTGTAAACTGGTAGAAATTAAACATTCACTCACAGTGAACTCAGTTCCAACATAAGTGTGATGCTGTGTGCCACGGGTTTATTGAACCCGTTTCCCGTCTTGCTGTGTTGCAGTAGCTGCCCCTCTCCAGAACTGTGACCGGTTGGAGGAGAACGTACCGCTAAGAGATGAAGAGGAACACGAGGAGGTGCACCCTGCTGGTAATCTACTGGAGGGTCTGCAGGATGCGGGAGAGCACATGGATGAAAGATCGGAGGAGGAAATCCCCCCAGGAACGTCCCCACCACAAGTACCTCCGAAACTTTTGCCCCAGCTGAGCGCTGGAGATGGTGAGTCCTGTACCTGGAGTACCTGGAGAGAATCCACACAGACACGGGGAGACCATGCAAACTCCACACAGAAAGATCGTAAGCCAGGAAATGAACCAGGAACAAAACAACCTGAGAACTGACTCTGTTGTTGCTCTGTAGAAAATGAACAGAATATTTCACCAAACACATGAGGTCAGTGTGTGCGACAGGTCAGATCGCTGTCAACGTGGACTCCTAAGTATGTGTAGGTGGTGACCTGTTTGATGCCACAGGCCTCAGGTTGACCCCAGCCGCTCTGGGGAGGCTTACGTTGGAATTCCTCCAAGCCAATATGTTCTTCCAAAACATATTGGTTTGGTTGAGGGCTGACACAGTCATTTGTGTGTAGTGTAAACAGGAGAGGTAAACTTGACTCACCTCTGAGGGGCGCCAGAGAACATCTGAAAGAGAAGGACTTCACTTGTCAGGCAAGGCAAATGTATTTGTAGAACAACTCATACACCAGGCAAAAAAACACGTAAAACACACACACACAGTTTTGTTTTTGGTTTTTTTTCCAGGGCCAGTGATGACACCATTACAATAGACTAATCTAATCTACTGGTAATTAAATGCAGGAACAGTTTTTCTCCATCTCTTTTTGGACAAAAATCCCTTAATTCTGTCAATATTTTCCCGGTGGTAGTTAGCTGATTTGGCCAAAAACAATCACTTCTGTGGTAGTCTGAAAAGAATACAATGCCATAACAGTTAACATATGTTTGAGCTTATTTATTGTCGTATTCTGTGGCCTTCGCTGTCACCACCTCAGATCCTGTTCAGAGGATTTATATTCGTCCCTGCGGCAGCGTCTGTTGACTCGGTTCTAGCAGCCTCAACCCCTCGCTTTCCCCGCTTGAATTTCTCACCTAGCTGCTGTCAAGGAAAGAATCCTGTATTTGGCACCGTTAGCTTGTTTCAAAGCCAAAGTGAAAGCCTCGGGTTCGCGCGTGCTAAAGCAGACGGGCCAAGATGAGTCACAGCGTTTCAACCACCAGAGGAGAAACTTCACAGCTGCCGGTGGTTCACTGTCCTGTGCGGTTGACTGGCTCCGATCTTTGCTGTGATTTCAAAGGGACGTGCAGAGATCAGCTGTAAATTAACTTCCACTGGCAGGCTGGGGAAGATTCGAGTGTCTGGCTTTATCAGCTCGCAGAAAAAAACATAGCAAGAGGTTCAACTCAAACAGATGTGCACGTGTTTTGTTTTGTTGGAAACATCAGATGGAGTGTGCAAGTTCTGGTCCCAAACATCCAAACTGTTCAAAATGCAGAATCAATGACAGACGCAGATAAAATGAATTTGTCTGTCTCCATTTAATCACTTTAAATCTCCTTTTAATGATTTCATACACTCTGATTGTAGTTGTGCAGCTTTGGACTTGTAATTTTGTTGCTTTTACTATGTATATTTAACAAATTCATGTGTAATCAGTGCATCATGTTCTCGACCCCCCATGAATGAATGACCGTTTTCAGCTCTTACCTGTTCCTCCCTCCTTTTCAGACTCAGGCCCGGTGTCGCTCCCGACTCACCTGCCCACCTCCTACCTCCCCAAGGAGGCTCCACCCAGGGGCTCTGAAAGCCTGGCTTCAATGACCCTGCCCCTACGAGGACCCCTGGCCAACTCCTCAGGGTCCCCACATCTAGGCAATATGATTCACCCTCCCATGCCCCCTAGCTGTATTATGGAGGAACTGCAGAGAGCGTTTGCTTCCAAGAATAGACAGGAGAGGTGAGTCCTTTGGTTAACCCGGCACAGCTGTTTGACAGATCCATGAAATCCAGATGTTTTCGTGATCTCCTCCCACTGCCGCAACCTTTGCATTGTTTTCCTGCGCGACAACATTACAGCAACATTCTCCCGCCCTCTGTGCGCCTTCCGCAGTGTCCACGAAGGGTGTGAGCAGGGCTCACCTCCGCGGCTTTGGTGCTCTGACGGCCGCCTCTCCCGCTCATGCAGCTCTGAGAACCAGCACACGTCTTCTCTAGGGGTCGTCTGCATTGGCGGCGGAGGGTCTGACTGGCCCAAGAAGGAGGCGGAGGAGAACAAGGAGAACGTGCGGCTGGACCAGTGCTTCTCCAACACCTCAGGCCTCCCAAACGATCTGGATGGCTGGAATGACTCTGTCATCTCCGGTGGGTCACAAAGCTGAAAGGAATCATTTCAAACACAGTTCCACCCACACAGTTAAATCAATGTATCATACGTCGAATGAATGCCTCTATTGCTGCTGGGTGTGTAAAGGCAACTCTTATTTAAAAGTTCACCAGCGTCATGAAGTGGCTGAGAACCTGAATGCAAATGCAATAAAGTACATGCATTTCCTACTTTCCACCCATTCTCTGTGGGGCACAGGGCAGAAAAATTAAAATTTACATCAGTAAACAGTAATTACATCCATGTTGCGTTAATGCTTGTATGCATTGTTGCAGGCACACTTCCTCGCCGGCTACGGAAGGAGCTGCTGGCTGTCAAACTACGAAACAGGCCGAGCAAGCAAGAGCTGGAGGACAGGAACATCTTCCCGGCACGGAGCGACCAGGAGCGCCAGGAGATCCGCCAGCAGATTGAGATGAAACTCGCCAAGTAAGCAACGACGTCTTTCCACACACGTGTATCTCCAGGTATTTAGTGTCTGTTGATTCCTTTGTGGTTTTAATTGTATTCTGTCATAAATATGATGTTGGTGTTGTTTCTTTGTGTTCGTCATGGCCAAAGTTTCATCATCGTACATGTCTCCACAGCCCGCCCGCCAACAACACACTGGGACGTGCCCTCTCAGTCTGTCTCAGAACTACTCACTCTGGGTTTTGAGGTTGTACATGTGGCCTTTCTTAAGAAAGTGATAAGTAAAGGGACGCTGCCCCAAAGCCCTGCAGGAGATAGTTGGACTGGCGCTGAAACAACAGAGGAGGAAGGGTGGGGCTGGATAGAGAAAGTGCAATTACAGTTTCCTTTACCATTCTGTTTTTCTCTCCCAGAATACAAACGCGGGGGTGGAAATAAGCATATTATGTCATCGTTTAGTTGGATCATGTATATTGGCTTTAGTTAGACATATGCTGAAATATCCTGAAGGCTTTTTTTCTCCGACAATCAATGCTCATGACAACTTTGAGATGCCTTTTAAAGTAAATCGACCTGATTGCCTCGGTTACATAACAGCGACCATGAGGTGGAGGTTTGATTAAAAAAAAAAGACAGAAAGGATCTGAATAGATCATCTGATGGTTTTGCATGGATTTGACTTGTGTTGTGTAATCTGCCACCGCTCAGAACAGACTGTCTGTGTTCCGAGCCAGTCGTCTCTGTCGCCCGTTCACTCACAACAGCAAAACACAAGAGCGACAGAATGTACTTGTTCAGGGAACAGCGTCTCTGTCTCTGCAGAGAGACTGTGCTTCCAGGAAAGCTCTTAGTACTGGACGCACCACTAAATGAAGACGTGACAATAATAGAGCGGAGTGTCTTTTTGAAGACAGCTGAGGAACATCATCTCCAAAGGCTGACAGGAGCCTTCTCCTGTGTGTGTGTGTGTGTCACAAGACCCGGGTTCTTTAGCACCAGCACATCAAACAGCAGCACACCGTGGGGTTACATAAGCACGATGTGCAATATCTCGCAGCCAAGTGCCTCCCACAGTTTCTAGTGAACAAAATATATCGTCTGTGTCTGAGTTCAGGAGGACGACTGCCTCCCTGATCTATTCTTAGAGTCACAACAAGTGCATTCTTGATTGTTAGATGTTGCAAGCAAACATCTTATGTAAAGGTGAGGATGGAGCCTGTCTGAAGCTTGCATAAGAGCACGTGGGGTCAGCGGTTTAGACGCAGAGGGGTTCGACTCGTGGCACAGCGGTGAAAGATGCTGCTGTTACATAAAGACCCAGATCCCGGCAGCACAAGTTGCTTTAATCTGTTTTTCCACTTTGCCGTTGTTTCCGCAGTAAACATCGTCTGTGTCAAACGTTTCCGCGTCGCAACCTTTTCATAATAAGGCGTCTGTTCCAGTTTGCTGCTTTGGTTTTGTCTGAACTAATGATCACCGTCACAGTCTAAATCCTGGGGCCATGATCGCTTCGCACACACAGAGAGAAGTTTTTATTCTACAATGTAGCTCTGATTTGGTGTAAGTCCGGCTAAATTAAGAGTGTGACGGGGACACTGTACTTGTACTTGTACTTACAGTGCAACAACAACAAAACCCCATTTCCTCTGACATGAATGTCAAATAAATCCACCACACACACCTCTGGATTTCTATGGGAGACTCCCTGCTTGCGTTCCGTCTGCTCTAATCTTCATCTCTAGTGCTGTAATATTTGCTGCAGATCCAGCAGAAAATGCCATCAGGCCTCATGGTGGATGAAACCACCTTGTCTCTCTACCGTGTCGCTGATGGACGACCTTTCTATATTTAGAAGCTCCCTGCTTTGCACTCGTGCTCAGCGGGTTTTTCTAATCTTAGCCCCTGTTCAATAATGCATCTCCTGGTGAGTCCTTTCTGCCCACAAATAGTAGGGTGCCATATCAACAGAAAAAAAAAAAAAAAAAAAACGTGGAGAGGAGCAAGTGGTAATTGTTACTGTGCACGGAAGAGAGAAGGAAGCACGGCCGTGGTCTCCTTACACAATTAGCAGCTGACATAAGCCTTTGCCACCTAGTCCTTGGTTTCTTAGTGCTTTGTTTGGATTTGCCACCCCCCCACACACTAAAACTCCTTCTGCGTCACAGTGGTATTTGGGGATGCCTTTTGAAGTGTCATACTCAAGGCAGTGGGTGAGACAGACCTGCACACTGAGTCAGTGTGTCGTCTCCTGCAGATTATTGGTATTCTCTCCCAAAATAAACAAAATCTGTTTCCTGTCAACACTGGGGCCATGATAGTTTTGTGGGTTCAATGCAGACTTTGTGGTTAAAATAGTAACTGTTATCAGCAGCGAGGTTTGAATAAATTAGCCCACAGACACAGACTGAAAGGCAAAGTGGGCGGTTTCTAAAAATAGCATCGGATTCTCTGTAAAGCACGCATGCAGCTCTGTGTGTAGTCGTGAAACCACCATCAGCGTGTTGCTAGGGAGAAGTGAGAATTCTGCTGGAAGACCATTGTCTCAAAGATACCACGCGTTGTTGCTAAGCAACTCGCCATCAGGTCAATAATACAGAGGACCGTCGTATCCACTGGGGCCTTGGAAGTGATTTTCTGTTTCATCTGTTTAAATTGCAATGCAGCCGACGGAAGAGTTTGTTTGTCAAAGAGCAGCAGAATGAGAGGTCCGGTGGATTCACACCTAAACGGTGGTGAATGTTGGGAATAACACTCTGACTTGACTAAGAACGTTACCTGTCGTCATTCTTTGTTACTGATGAGATACTAAGATCTGCTATTAAGCAGCATCCAGCCACCTGTGTGTGTGTGTGTGTGTGTGTGTGTGTGTGAGCACACGTGCAGGTGTCAGTGACCTAACTTTGATGGTTCACAGGATGGAGCCACAAAGAGTTGATTCCTGAGCAGGGATAAAAAGAGTCTTACTGTGAGGTGGCATTCTGCCTCCTCTGTCCTTTCCCCCCCTTCTGGAGGTGTGCGGTGCCGCTCACATCTATTTTTCATATGAAGTTTTAATATTTCACACTCTGGGGATTCCAGGGACACAGTGGATGCAGGAGACCTTTGGGAGGCTTTGATGAGGGGATCAGGGGTGACTTAAAGTATGTGAGTGGAACAGGGCTGACTGGGTGACTGGGTGTGTGTGTGTGTGTGTGTTGATATTCAGGGTTTATGTCGCATTCACACTGTACGAAAGGTACTAAATGGATAGTGGAAAACGAACATTTTTAAAGAGGTACAGTGGTGGACATGAAACCGACTGGAGCAGCAGTGCGCCGGTGGACTCGCGTTCACAGGCAGGTTGGGGATGCCTGCTGAGGCCCCGCCCCCTCGCTCATTATGCATGCAGTA
>JBBMJM010000001.1:6314822-6336496 GCA_037832705.1 Centriscus cristatus | reverse complement strand
GATCGCAGGCGGTCCCACGTCGTAGCTCTGTGTTTGCTGAGACCTTTTTTCATTAGACTTATGTCACTTCAGCGTCCGTAACCCTACACAGCCACGGGGGGGAAAAAAAGGATTACACCCGCCCACCCAGACGTTTGTAGCTTGCAAATTTTTACCCAAAACTCCAGCGCAGTGGGGGCAATCTGTTGTTTTAGAGGTTTATTGAGTTGTTCAGTCAGGTGCGGTAATGTACTTGGACGGCATTTTAAGGATACCCCCCCCCCTCCCCCTCCCCCCCAAAAGGAGGTGAAACAACCAATCGACTGCGTCAAATCAAAGAGCCGTGAACGGAGGCGATGGAAGTGTTAGTGTGAAGGTGTTGGAGATGCTGAGCTGTCATCCCGGCTCCAGCCTCTCCCCCAGTAACCCCACTTTTTATGCTCCCTGCTCGTTTCCCATCTGTTTGTCTTCCATATATTCCAGCCCGTTCTTTTTGTCTCCTTGCTGTCAAACTATACGTTTTTTTTTTCTACTCCAGCATATTCAGCGTATTCTTGGTTCGACCTTGCCTTTTTGCCGACTTGTACTTCCCGACGTGTCGCCGGCTTTGTTTGCCTCCGCGCTGACAACCTGTTGCAAAACTGTTGACACATTTACCTGCCTCCTTTCTCAGAGAGCCCAATGTCCTCTGGGATTCTTAGCTGGTTTATTAGTGTGCTCAATGCCATTGTGGGCTGCGGTAACTGCCAAGACTTTTTTTTTTTTTTTTTTAATTACTAGATATTTGTCAAGGGCATAATGCAGTCAGAGCCATGAGCCAGACATTATTACCAGCTTAAGAACTGAGGGGATGCTCGTCACATGTCGTTTTTATCCACTGAACGTCTATAGGAGGTAAGACGTGTGACAGCAAATCCTCTTTTATTTGTTCTACTTTTCTTCATGTGATTCCAGCTCGTTCATTATCTGGGACTGCGAAGCGCGGCCCGACTGATGCGGATGATAGCGGCAGCCGACTTTCAAGCGGTGCCCTTCTTGTTGATCTGGATTCACAAAGCAGTCCCATTACATGAAGTATTATCTGATCCAGAGTGTCGTAATTGCTGTCAGGAATTCAGAGTATTCCTGCCATGTCATCGTGCGCGACGCGGCCCATTATCACATCATTCGAGTGTTTCTGGAAACGTTTACACAGATAATACCGTCAAGCTGTTTTGCGGAAACGCGCTCTTGTGTTCCATCAACCATTAGTGTCCTTTTTTCCGCAAATTGCTGCTCATTTCATCGCAATTAAAATGTGAGATTGGCGGCGTCCCCTGCCTGAAACGACTCTCGCTCACAGTGTGTTTCTCGTCTGGGGCAGATCCAACCAGAATCACCCAGGGGCCGATGGACATGGAAATCATCGTGGGTGAGAGCATCGTGTTACCCTGTCAGGTCGCCAGCGATCCTGTGCTTGACGTGTCTTTCTCCTGGGCCTTCAACGGACAGCTCATCGCCAACGGTGACGGTCACTTTGAGCTAGTGGGCGGGGTGAGTGACCCTCAGTCCGACTTCCTCGGGACGTGCGAATGGGCAGTTGGCACCTTGTCCCATCTCGCTTCGCTTCCTCCCCGCCGCTGGTTAAAAGTGACGGCTTGGTGCTTTGACCTCATGGTATTGCTTGGAGAGGTTTTGGGGTTTTTTTTGTGGCCGGGATCGACGTAATTGGTGTGACACCACCCATTTTCACAGTTCAAGTCTGTTTGAATTTGGCAGTAAGTCGTGGGAAGGTGAAACTCTTTAGAAGCACGAGAGCGTCAGAGCCCCTCGGCGCTTTGAGTTTTACTTGTAAATGAGAATGTGACGGCCACGACAAAACACATCTAGGAAAAAAAAAAAATCACACAGCTGATGTGTTATTTGCCATTGAGACTTGGGAGGTTGTAATTTCTTTAGGTTACACATACACACACACACACACACACACACACACACTCCAGCTTCTGAAGTTATGTAGATGTAATACTTGGGCCCGGATCCTTACTGTGACATCGTCTGCTGGACAAAAGAGAAAAGGGGGCTCACATGATTTAATGTGTCCTAAGGAGGAAAGGAAGCGTGGCAGAGCCCCAAATGACAAAGCACTTTCCGAAACCCACTCACACTCCTCAAGATTAACCTTTCATTCTGTGTGTGTGTGTGTGTGCGTCTGACGGAAATGTTCTTATCGGAAAAGAGACTTCTTCTCCAGAATGCTTGAATGTCCCCGGTCCAAAGAGATTATCAACTTAACTTTGCTGCTTGAAGGAATTTAATTTCCATAATTAAACCATGTTGGCTCGACGGCCACGTTTCCCTGCCAATGCCAAGAGAATGATTTCACCACTGATTTGCCATGTGCTGCTATTGGGTGTCTGCTCAGATGAGAAACAACCCCCCCCCCCCCGACACACACACACACACACACACATACACACACTCCATCAGCAAAACCCATCTGCTTAACTCAATAGTAAGACGTTATTTGTGTGATTCCTTACAACAGGTTTTGAAGGTCGTCCCACACGAAGAAAGTGAAACAAGCGGCCAATAACTCCACTTCCTGCTTTTGTTTTTAGAATTTATTTTTCATCTCAGCACACACTGATTCATATCAGGTTGTGTTTGATTTGAAAAATCTCGCGTCTGTTTTCTGGGTACATCAACTGTCAGGGGACAGTTTTAATAAACTGGCCTGATTTCCCTCTCGGCGAAATCAAGAGCTACATAATGACAACATCTTGGCACCCCTATTTACTGCACCTTTGTATATGCTTCACTACCTTCTTTAATAGGCTGTCACACGCGCTGCTGTCTTTCATGCCACATAAAACTTTCTGTGTTACTCGGTAGCGAACTGCAGGAGATCTGATGATCAGGAACATTCAGCTTTCCCACGCTGGGAAATATATCTGCGTGGTGGACACGGACGTGGAAAGCCTGTCAGCCGTGGCTGTATTGATTGTGAAAGGTAAGAGACCCTCCTCTGCTCCACAGCCACTAATTACAACACTGCCACCATTGTTTTGAACTAGAATCCAGGAAGTCATCAGTCATCAGTCCAAAAGTGTTCCCGAGAATCAGAATGAGCTCAGGTCGTGGAGACGAGTTCAGGGGTGACTTTTTGTGACCCACATACACTACATTTGGATACCTGTTCCAACCCCGACTCATCTTCCATGAACCCATGAAGGCCCATTAATCCACGTGCACTAACCCGCCAACTACAACGATGGCTAATTACTGCAGACGCTACAGATGATGTTTGCTTGTTTGCATCAATTGTTGGTGTCTGTGGGTCTCTGTGGGTTTCTCGGGTGCTCTCTGACTCTCTCTGGTACTCTCTGGTTCTCTCTGGTTCTCTGTGTGTGTCTGTGGGCAGTTACGATGCTCAGTCAAACAGCATATTTAGCTCCGGCGAGATGCAATTTGTCAGTCGCTCCACTGAATTGAACAAAATAAAATGTTGTGTGGTGGCAGATCCCCACAGCCGGTATCGTTGGAGGAGGATGTTTCTGGCTTTCATCAATATGCCAAATAGCCCAGCAAATTGACACAGTGTGATACGTTAAATGTCAGCAGAGGTGAGGGATGATTTTGGAGTCAAGATTTGAAAAGGTTGGATCCATATCTTTATCTCGTAAGGATACCCACCAGTGATTCAGTTTGGCATGTTGAAGACCTTTTAGGCAAATAGCGCTAATCGGAACTCCTTTGTAAATGGCAGAGGACTAAGTGGACAAAAGGCTATTTTCAGAGTCAAAGTGATACGAAAGCCGTGGAAATCGCATTAAGCGACGAGAAACCTGTGAGCGTGACTCAGATTGTGCATTATTTACACTTGAGCTGGTGACGGCTGCCGTGGGCGTCTCCTTCCTCAGATCAAATGGCGGTGAGACGGGAAGCTTGACAGAAAGTCAGTGGAGGCAAAGATGACTTGTGTACAGCTGAAAACAAAGAATAGAACGGTATTTTTGTAATCGTTTGGAAATCCAGCAACATTTGAACCGGGTATGATAATAATAAACTGTTCTTGGTTTTGTTTCAGCACCTTTTATACATGTGCAGTTTAAAAGATTCAACAAACAAAAGAGATTGAAAACAAGCAAATTCGGCAAATGGAGTCAGAAAATAAATAGAGCGATGCCCTTAAGAACAAAAAAAAACCTTAAACCCTTAAAAAAAAACCTAAAAATGTTAGCAACAATAAATAATAAACAACATGACAAGAAAGAGAAAAAAAAAAGAACGTTTGAAAACCTTTGAGAATGTTTAGCGATCTGACTTGGTCGATGTCTGTAGGCAGTGTGTCGCAAAACTTTGGGCCAGAACTGACAAAAAGGTGCAGCAACTTTTTTTGCTGAGAACTTCCAGCAGGCCAGTAGCTGATGACCGACGGTCCTGTGACCATTGAGAGCTCTGTATATTAGAGGGAGGACGGAAATCAATTGGAAATGTTACTGGAAGCCGGCGCAGTGAATCAGTGACTCATAACAAACAGTGAAGGCTCAAACTGAAAGATGCAGTGGAAGGTGAAAGTGGTTTTATTATAGAGATGGGCGTGTGTGGGGGGGGGGGGTCGTCGCAGTGGAGGACTGAGACACGGGGTGGCGCAGGGTGCAGACAGGCCCTCAAGTGGGGAGCTGGCGGCGGGCAGACAGGAAGGAGGGCGAGCAGCTGACTGACAGGAAGGAAGGCAGAGGGCAGACAGGCAGCGTCTCCAGAAGTGGAGGCAGAACTCAGCGGCTGGCAGGATCCAGAGCATCCAATTATGAAAATAACAGATGTGTAATAAGTGTCAGGAATGGGATGTATTGTACAAGTGGGCAACAAGGGAGCAGACACACCGACTGGACAAAGAGAAGCAGCAGGAATAAACTGTAACGAGACAAAGAACATGTGGGAGGACAAGGGAGCCGACGGGAGGAGGGAGACATCAGAGCGCATCACTTCTGAGTCAAGGCAGCCGCCTGCTTAGAAGGCGTTACAGGGCATCAGCACACCTGTCACACCCCAAAAGTTTAAAAATAACTTTTCCACTGGATTTTTGCCAGTTTGCCATGTCAGAGATTAATGGGAGAGGAAACATGAAGGATCCAGGAATACTTCAGAACTGACAAGATGCTGTCTGAAGATCTCAGTAGACAGGAAATAGGAGTTTAATTGGATACAAACAGTTCTTGATGCCTTAGCATTGTGTTTTGACTCCCTCCCGAGACGTTTCCCACGCAAGAAGAAAACAGACGAGACACAAAGCCCAAACACGAGTAATAACAGTCCAGACAGAAGCAAAAACAGGGAGTATTGGACAGAGGAGGAATAACATCAGAAGGAGTTCAAGGAAACGTATTCTAGTATTTACCACTTCTGAGCTCAGCGGATTGTGAGAACATTCTGGCGCTGAGCAGATGAGGTTTCCTGATGTGTTGATCGCAGACGGGGAGGGGAAGAGAGCCAGAAACCAGGAGCGCACATGGGGGCGGGGGTGTGGGGGGGGGGGGGTTTATGCAAGGAACCCTGAGTAATCCTCCGTACCGTACTGAGCATACTGGGCGTGTGCACTGGAGAGGACGGAGCCTCTGCTCGTCTCAGACCGTCAGCATTGTGCTGGAATCAGTCGTGCTTTGTCGGGGGTTGTTTCAGTCATGTGATATTAGCGAGCGACGCTAGCTGTATAATTACACAGCTCCGTTTCTCCTGCTGCTTCACTGAAGGTCGATGACAAAGGCCAAGAGTAATCATCTAGATTGTTTCCTATTTATTTGTTTGTTTGTTTGTTTGTTTGTTTGTTTGTTACGACAACGTCAGTGGTAATGTTTCAGGATGCTCCTCACACACCGGTCGCTGCTCATCGTGAAGAATTGAATTTGTTATTCATAGATTAGAATAGATGGGGAAACAGCCACTCACTATTGTATCAGTGTCATTATCACATTTAAAACTTTGTTTACATAGATTTTGTGATTTTGTTCACACTTCTGTCAAAACAACAACCTCCTTGGCGGACGTAACAGTAATTACGGTGGCTCAAATTAATACTTGATTCATAACATAGATATTTATTTGATATTAATTTCCTGAGCAAAGTTCACAAAGCCCAGACAGTCCGTCCATTTTAATACCAGATTATTTAAACACCCTCAGGACCCCAACAGCAACTCCTTGTTTCATCCAGCGAAATATAATTAAGAGGATAAGGAATTGATCCTTGAACGTGTGCTCCATTAATATGTATTAATGCAGCCGGTGTATAATAAGGTCTTTTTTTTTTATTTATTTGCTGCTAATGAGTTTTACAGGGATCAATATCACTACAGCCAGTGCTGTAGGTGAATGTGGGCGGCAAATACAAGCCTGATGGAGACCCCCCCCAAAAAAACACAACTGTTTATTATGCAGGGCAGTTATTTACAGAATTCATGCTGCGTAACAGAGAATCTGTTTATTTTACTGAAAGCATCGATTGTTTGTTTAAAAAAGAATTAGACCCATTTATGGTTGGAGCGTATTTCAGGGGCAGCGAGGAAAGTTAGCAGAGCCGGAGGTGTTATTATTCTGTGGTCTGTTTCATTGCTCTCTAGTGGTCTATTATTTCTGATGAGCTGACACCTTCATTAGAACAGGAAGTAGAAGATGAGGTTAAAGTAAAACATCAGCACCTAACCGGTTGGATAATGAAAATAAATGATAAAAGTCCCGTTTGTCAGGAAGCACACGGCCCTTTTTCATCTTTTTTCATTCTTAATTTGATTGCCTGCCTCTACTTACATCTGATGTTTTATCGATCAATTACCAGCAGAGCCATAAAAGGGAAGGATTAACAGCTCAGATAGAACATTGGAGGATAAATCTCAAATTAACTCTTAATTCTGTGTGAAGGCCATTACTTCTGCGTCACACGTGACGCTTAAAGTGTTTTTCTGTTGATTCTGATGTAAAGATCCTTTTAACAAATACGCATCTTTCAAATGCCACTCTGTTCCTAGCGCACGCAGAACCTCACAATGTCTGTTCCTGTGATTGAACCAGGGCCCCCCAGCCCCCCAGCCTCAGTGACGGTGGAGGAGGTGACAGACAGCACAGCACAGCTTGCCTGGAGCCCTGGAAGAGACAACAGCAGCCCCATAACCAATTACCTCATTCAAACCAGGACTCCTTTCACTGTGGGCTGGCAGAGGGTTAACACAGGTGGGCTGGAGATACGTCTTCATCTCAGTGCACGTCTGGTCCTGGTCAGACGATCCACAGGCGCCTGATGGGAGAGTCTCAGGGTGAAAGGTCAGACACAGAAGGGCTGGTCATGCTCAGTGGAGCTAGAAGTCATTGGAGCAGCTTTTACAAGTAATTTTCTCTTCTATTGATTTATTTGACTTAAAAAAAAAAATCACAATCTGTACAATTCAATCTGTTCTAGCAGAAACCTCAGGGAAAGCAAGAGAGGAAGGACAGGCATCAGGATAATAAAAATATGACTTAATACACAGTATAATGACGTCGGAGTACTCAAACACACATAAGTCACACTGGAGGGAGAGGTGAGTTACAGCACAGAGAAGATGGGAAAATAGGAGAGTGAAAGAAAAGAGGCTCCGATTGCTTGAAAGCTCCTGAGCCTGGAGGTCAACGGTGTTGGAAAGATGTGGTTATCAGGAAGCAGGAATAGATCAGTAAATATGGAGGAGACCGTGAATCGGAGTGGACGCTCAGCGTTTTCCAGCTGAGTCAAATTCAAAAGCTACGATGAAAACGGCAATTAAATCATTGGCCGTGTGAACTACGTCACATGTGGCTTTCATTGTTTGTGTACAAACACACAAACTATCCTTGGAAAAGACAAGTTAACTGTCGAAGTAGAATCAACATTCACGGCAGACCGTGTGATGACAAACCCTACGACTGCTTTTTTCTTTTAAACTGTAAAAAAAAAATAAAAAAAAACTTTTCTTTTTGTAGCTTCAGTCCACATCTGCAGCTATTTCTATTCTGGGTATTTTTCCTAGTGCCAGAGATCATTGACGGGAACACGCTGACGGCCACTGTGGTGGACCTGAACGCCTGGGTGGAGTACGAGTTTCGAGTACTGGCCCGAAACAGCGTCGGGGTGGGAGAGCCCAGCCCCGTGTCGGTCAAGACCAGGACGGAAGACGCAGGTACAGCAGGCGCTTCCTTCACATCATTCACTGCACGGCCCTCATAAAGCCCTCAAGTGACTAGTATGCAGAGGTGTAAACAAGTCCTGCGTTGTGTAGTTCCTGATGCAGCTCCAGGTGATGTGGGCGGAGGAGGTGGGAGCAGGTCTGAACTTGTCATCACATGGGAGGTAAGTCATCAGTCCTATGCTCCAGCCTGTTCATGGTGTCTGTGTTTGTTTCTCGTCTTCATATTTCCCAGTAAATCCCCCCCTGGACCAGGCAGCAGCAAGCAGGCGGCTGATTTTGACATTAATCAGGCTGAATTAATTCATGATGTAAACCAGTCAGGTGGTTGAAACGATTTGTAGATAGTGAAGTCATTAGCAGGAAGCGCTTCTCGTTTTAAAAGATGCATGGGCATTCTGTAACACGCTCTAATGCCTTTTTAATCCTGCTGGGAGTCCAACCCTATTTGTGGGTCACACACGCGGTGAGAGCGGGTCAGCCCAGCGCTGGGATGAACGTGAGTGGTGTGTCTATGTTTTAATATCACTATAGTTTTGTGTTTCGATCTCAGCCTGTCCCCGAAGAACTGCAGAACGGTGAGAGCTTTGGCTACATCATTGCTTTCCGCGCCTTTGGAGAAGTGAGCTGGACCCACGTGGCCACCTCCGCCCCCGGCGCAGCGCGGTATGTGTACCGCAACGACAGCATCGCACCCTTCTCCCCTTTTCACGTCAAGGTGGGCACCTATAACAGCAAAGGGCAGGGTCCCTTCAGCCCCGTGGTCACCATCTACTCTGCAGAGATAGGTAAGACAATGGGGGAGAGAGAGAGAGAGAGAGAGAGAGAGAGAGTGAGTGAAGAAGCAGCAACAGGCAGGCTGACGTCTGTACGGATGGGCTTAGATGCAAATCAGTCTGCGTTTGGGTCGCGCTGCCTCTCGGCGTGCTGAGCGGGTCACTTTGTGTAGTTCTGAGTCTGCATTTACCAGCTGCACCAGTGTGGGATGATCCCATTGTCGACAACAATGGGCTACACTTCAAAACCGCAGAATCCTGAAGAGCTTCGCTCCGCTTGTCTCTGTGTCGCTGTCTGTCTTCAGAGCCGAGTGGTGTGCCAGCGGGAGTTTGGGCCAGAAGTGTCTCTGCCTCTGAGATTGAGGTGAACTGGCAGGTGCTCTCCTTCACCCCTGAAAGGGTTCTGGGCTACGAGGTTGGTATTTGACTCTTTTAAATGGAAATAGAAGTCACGCGCCACACAATTCACAATGCACATCCTCACCCACTGAGTACCTCAAAGCCAAGCAACCAAACTCTTTGTTACCATGGAAACAGAGGCTTCAGCTATCACTGCTGCTGTAGCCAAAGTTACGTTGCCCTTTTTTTCCTCCCAGCACAATAGGAAACATGTCAGACTGCTTTCAGGAAAACTAAAGAAAATTGCCTGTCTGCTTACGGTTTCATGTCACCAAGACGTGGAACTATAGGACACAAAAGGACACTTTATAGTGTCACCGCTGATCTAAACTATGAAAAGAATATACGCTTTAACACAAACAACCTCCCCTGTGTACTTCTGACTAAAAGGAAGGTGTTGTGCTACGTGGAAAGAACATTTAGAGACTGCCGAAGAAAACTAGGACCTCTCCTCAGAGGATGTGATGTCACACATCTCTGTGGTGACATCACAAACGAAGGTTGGGATGCGCTCTCTGCCTCAAACAGGTGGCGTACTGGGAGGATGACACCAAACCAGAGACGATGGGGAAGGTGAGGGTACCCTGGAACCAAACGTCAGTCACCGTGAGCAGCTTAGAAGGAAATACGCAGTATTTTCTCACAGTCAGCGCCTTCAACACAGCGGGAACCGGCCCGTTCCTTCCCGCAATCAACGTCACCACAAAAAAGCCACGTAAGTTGCTGCAAGCAGGTACACCTGATGCCCAGGAGGCTGATTTCCTCTTAGACACTCTGATTAGAATCAAGGAAACTACGATGGGAAGCATTTGTCATTGTCTCGTTTTTAAGTGTGGGAGAACGTTGAGTCGTGACATGGTTGTAATTTTATATCACAGAAGGAAAACGAGAAATATCTACCTCACCTTATTGATGTTATCAGGATGGAAATGTCTCAAAGCTCACGCTTTTACACTGCCACACACTAATGTGGACGAAAAGAAGCAGCTCACAGAGTTATTCAATGTCACGCAGCACCGTCCCAACCACCACTGAACGTGGAATGGTCTCTCATCGGTTCGCAACTGTCGCTTTACTGGGAACCTGTGGTGGCTGTGGAATCTGAGTCAGAAGTCACAGGATATCAAGTGAGTTGTTGGTTTTTTTTTTTTTTACTTTTTTCCAAAAGCACTGACTGGCACACTGTACGAAGACGTATTCACCGTCGTGTCTCTCCCTCGTCCAGCTGTCATATAGGAGAGCTAAACACAAAGAGGTCACCAGACTTACCACAGCCAACTCCACAGCACAGCTGTCGCTCGCCGAGGACGAGGACGACTACATCATTCACATTCAGACGCTGAGTGAAGGAGGGCTGGGCCCGGCTTCAGATCCCGTACGAATCCACCAGTTAGGTGAGAGTGGTTTCATGTTTAGAAAAAGAAACATTCCTTTGTTCTCGGGCAAAAAAACCCCACAATGACTCCAACCAACCCCGTCCCACCGAAATACGCTGATGCCAACAGTGGTAACATTTGACATGTGGATTAACTGGGACCTCAATGTGTCAGACCCTCTTGTTTCTCTCTTCGTCACCCACTCCTGTAAATGAAGTCACGCAACACTTTTCAGACCTGACAGGGACAGTTTGTCCTCTGTTGACTCACCATTACTCGTGGCCCCAGCCCACCCACTGGGCCGTCCCCCCGGTGTGTATTTTGCTGAAATGCGCAGCACAATTAATCTCTGTCGCAGGTTGACTTCCTCTTTTACTAGATGATTTTAGTGTCCGGTGGGACTGCAGCAGCGCGCCGCTTCTGCTTTAAATGCTAATTTTACGTCGCTGATATTTTATGTTGAATCTTCAAAACAGCAGCTGAGAGAAATCGAGGTGCTTTTTAAAGTTTTATTCATAAAAGCATTCACCATCCCTGAATGCAAAACACTTCCCTTCGATACTTCCATATTTTTATGGATATTAGTAAGATGCGTTTTTTTAAATTGGAAAATACAGTAATAAATAACAGACATTTACTTCCTACCTACCTGTCCTTCCTGGTCACGTCCCACACCCGCCCCTCACTAAATGCTGAATTCTGTTTTTCAGTGTCACTTTCTGTCAGAAAGTCACATTGTTCTGAAGACTTTTTCAGACGCTTCTTCCACATCACTTCACTGTGTTCATCTTTGTGTGTTCCAGGTATGAGTGCTCGCGGATCGAGAGCCTCCAGTGTTGACACCTCTCTCCTCCCCCTTCTTCTCACCATCTCAATATCAGCATTCAGGTTGACATTGTGACACAATGACAGACATGTTTTTCAATCCTCAGTATTTTTTAGAATTTGTTCTTTGTTGTTTTGGTTATTTTTTTTTTCTTCTGTTTGCGGCGTGAGGCAGCACAAGAGCAGAGCACACTGTCAGACAGTCAATGCTTGAGCTTTTTTTTTATTATTTAGGCCTGTTGCTCTCTTGGGTGTGATGCTCCATTTCAACTCTTTTTTCGACTCCAGAATGATACAGATGCCTTACTTCCATTCATGTGCCAAAGTAGTTTCAGCTTTCTTGTTGCACATATAGCCACATGCTTTCCTCTACATTTTATTCCTTTTTAATGACGGTCTTTGCGTACTTTGCAGACAGCCTTGATGAGAAGAAGTATTTTGTATTTTTCAACATTGGCGAGTTGAAATGTGGTCATTCACACACGCCAGTGCCTTTGGAGGTTTTTGTAATGGTGTCACTTATTGACACAAGTGAGTGAGCCATCTCCATTGTTATGGCCCATTAAAAGTCGGCGGATTGGGAATCAGACCCAGATTGAAACTCATGAAACACCTCACAGCTCCATGTGCCATTTACCTTTTATCATTCGATTACAGAGAGCTGAATGTATCATGGGGGCTCCCGAAGGTTTTGATGTTTCAGAGCCATTATTGTGATGGACTGTACTCTGCTGCATTCACTAGCAATATGTCTGCTGGTACAAACCCATAGGGGCAGAAGTGCACAACGGCTGGCGTACTTTCTTCCGGATCAAGTTCTGAGACAATGAGCAAACAGAAAACAGAAGAACAATCAACTCATTGAGTCACAAAAAACAAAAAATGTTCCATTATATTTTCAATTTGAAGTGTGCAAAAGTGTTAAAAAAGTGTTACAAAATGATCTATATTGCGATAGGCAGAGTCAGTACACTTGTTACACCGACGTTAAACTAAACCCAACAAACTCTATCTACATCGTATTTTATCCCGTCTATGGGCAAAAAACATGTCCTTTGTGCTAATGATGTATGCTGTAATGCTCCAAGATTGACTGGCGCATGAGCCCACTGGCAAAGTAACGTCACACGATGTGACAAAAACAACAAAAAAAAACCCCAACAGATCATTCAATCTCTAGCTGTGCGGTTCCACTGTCTATAGGTTACACGCAGCAGGCTAAGGATATGCATTAACCAGTCCCTCGCCACCGTGCAGACCCACTAAAAGTGAGTCAAAGACGATGAATGTAGAAAGGAGACGCCCCACAGGAGAGTTATTTCCAGTGGGGACTTTTTGAGTTCACACACCTCATGGGAGAGGTACACGTAAGCACAGCTTATGACTGATTCCTTTACCCTGAAGTTAATATTGGACCCATTTTTCATGAGCCACATATCCTCTGATGCCAAAAGCACATGTACAGGGAGGGAAAGGGTTTATACGTGAAAATAAAATGAAATTGCTTTCATTCATCTACACCAACATCCCAACGTGGAAATTGAGGTGGCGATATAGGAGATACTAGCACATCCACTCTGGAGGCCTTGAGTTTATCCCGGTGGCCACATGGGAATGAACCATCTTTGTTGGTCTGTGATGCCGAGTGCACGTAGTTACAGCCGCGAAAGGACAGAAACGGCAACTTCGCAACCAGCTACTGCATATTTGATGAAGGTCTATTTGAAAACCCACGTACTTGTATCGGTAGTTTTACCAAACAGCTGTGAGTGGGAAGAAGTATTCATTCTTTTTTTTTTTGCATTTAATCTTGATATCTAGGGAAAAACATATTTAAAATACTTCTAATAGATAGTTCCTGGTACCTCTATTTTCCACAATTAACCAGACAAGGAGAACATTCCCCAGGCAGTGGAGAATTCTTCATCGCCAAAACAATGTGAGAATTCCACGTTCTTATTGTCATTGTATCTTCATTCACCAGAATCCTCACCAGTCCATAATCCATCCCGGCAATAGACGGTTGCCGTGGTAATCAGCCCATGTCGTCGGTGTTGCAGTCGAGAGGAGAGATTTAAAGTCCTGCTGACTGTGCCAGTCTGACTATTGAAATCTGCTTAGATATCGTTTGGCAAACATGGTCTGCTGTGTTCTTACTATGTTTTCACGTTTGTCCTTTGTTGTCAGTTGTAGTTGCTATTTTATGTGCTACGTGTTGTTTTCTCGTATCTCAGCAAAACCCCCCATGATCAAACGCGTAGATCTGTTTCGCCTACCTTTCAATATTGCTTAAGCAGCAGGAGCCGATTGATCAGGAACCTGTCAGCACAGGACATAAGGGCCTGTTTAACAGTCTGACTGATGAACGGGAAGCCTGATAAGTGCCATGATTTAGCAGACATTACAACATCTTAATAAATTAGAACAGGCCTGAAGGGCATGGAAGTAATACCACTAGTGACACCCACACAAGACTCATACATCAAGATTTTGGAAGGGAAATCAGGACAATCCCATCAAGCCGACACCAAATTCAAGGATGTGTATGAGCAAGCAAAGCGTGTGTGAGCTTATTCGTTATATCCTACGGCTTCGCGGGCAAGGGTTTGCGAGATCATTCTGCTATTTCAGAAATATGTAGTCGAAACTCATTTCTCGTGTGTAACCTTGGTTCGGGGATGTGAGGCATCGGCGACATTCAAATGGAGAAATACGAGGTCATTATGGCACGGTGGCGAAAATGAGTTTAGCCCAGGGAGGAGTTGTGAAACTTCTGTCAGACTGCCTGTGCAAAAGGCGCAAGGAGAAACAATCCAGGATCCAAGGCCGTGTGAACACAAGACAGTTTGTATTCAATGTGAGGACAAATAGTTTTCTTCCCTGATTAATGTTAATACCGTTCTGAAAGCAGTCTTCTGTTGTTTTGTGGCTTTGTGCGTTGTTAATTTGTATAAATTCTTCTCATCAAGGAATTTCATTGTAAAACAAGTGTTTACACCACATCTTTCTGATTTATGGATTATAATGAAGAGGGAAAACAAAAAAAACTAAATTACAGTTTATGAACTTGTGTCTTGGGTACATATGAGCATTGCTGACCTCTTTGTTTTGTAACGTACCAGTACTGTGGAGATACTTTCATTTGTGTGGGCCCTACAAAGCTCTCTTTCACGATTATTCTGACTTTTATTTTGTCTCGTTTTATTTAAAATGTTTGATAGTTGGGTTTTTTTCCGCATAAAGGTCAAGTGTTGCTTAAAAAGGCTCAAAAAAGCCAATATGATCTGGTCTGTTTGGCTTCAAGCAGCATATTTACTGTAAATACTTTTTCAAATTTGAATACATGAGAAGAGACAGACACATGGTAATAGCTGGTGTTGGTGCATAACTTGTCACAAGGTAAAGTGCCAGTGCACAGTCGATAACACTGTTGAAAACTTCTAGTCCACAGGCATCCAAAGCGACGTCACCCGGCTCCTCCACACCGGATTCAAATCAGCAGCTCGTTTCCAGGTCTCACCAGAACTTTACAGAGAAGAACTTTGCAAGAAGATCAGAAATCCTTCACTGATTCTTGCCCTTTCCAACAAAACATCAAATAGAGCCACAGCTGCCATTGTAACATGTTCTAATCTATACGTGCCCAGTAGTATTCTCCTTGATTTGGGGGTTGCTATGGACACAGCGCAGCGGTGTGAGTGCTCAGCGCTCAGTTCGAGCTAGAGCGCCGCTTCACAGGCACCCAGAGACCGATTCAGGGTGACATCTAAAACCTTGGGACTCGAGTACTGGTTTGGACACCCCCTGTACAGATTACCAGTTCCCTTGGTACTTTAAAACAGTGTTTCTCAATCCTATTCACCCCGATTCCCATGAACCATCTCGGTGACGTGCTGCAGACGTCTGATAACAAGCTGCTGGTTTGAACCAGGTGTGTGGTAGCAGGCTGACATCTAAACACATGCGAGAATCGCTGCGTTAAAGACCATAAATCAAATTACGATTAGAGCTCCGGGTGCCAACACTTGGCCTTTCTGTGGACTCCTCAGTATTTTGATGTCCAGGTGATCTCTGTGAGATCGACGCAGTGAAGTTTTCACATTGAAAAGTCATCAGCTGATCTTGATATGCTGGAGCTCTGCATGTATTATATTGTTTGGTGCATTTGTGTTTTCTAAATGAGGGAGTTAATAAAAACAGTTCACCAAGGATTTTCTTGTGGGGTTTTTTTTGTTTTTCTTTTCTTTTTTTTTTTTGTTAGGGGGGTTGGTTGTGTGCTGGGTGCTGAGTCATTTTCAGCATCAGCAGCTTTATTGTCTTTTACTGCAGGGGGAATTTGCATGGTGCCCCAAGGCATCATGAAAGCCATAAAATACACAATTATATGAAAAATCTCAGAATGGAGCATGAATGGCAACTGTAATACCCCATTCTGTTGTTAATGTGCACGTTTACAAAGGTTTTTGATGCATTTACCATTTTCCTACCTCATAAAAAACAGTTACATCACATCGGATTAGATGTTTCAGACATTAACATCACATGTGATATCTAAAGGACTACATAACTGAATGGTGCAGATGGATTTTTATTGCTCGTCTGCAACAGCGGACTCGGGTCTTGCATGTATTTGCTGAATTTCAGATGGTTTCTCCTAAAACCAGGAATGACACGGAACGCTACTGTGAAATATTGATTGAGGCAGTGTTGCAGAGATGCTTTTAAGATAATAAGAGGAAGAGGACGCTGTGAGGAGATCGATACGCAGGGGAAGTGAAGAAAAGTGAGGTTTCTCCCTGCACACAACAGATCATCCATAATGAGCTGGTGTGTCAATACCTCAGCAATGGCTCCTCACATGTTATTGACCACTGAATTGCAACGTTGGCATGCTGTAACTCTCCTTTGCCAACAGAGCAAGAATGTTTATGTGATGCTGCTTTCCTTCACTGACTCTGTCACCTTTATTGCTGAAAATGCAAAATACTTTGGGCACATCAGGGTTTGGATAGTGCGAACAGAGCCACTGGATGTGATCGGTGTACATTACTGTGGAAAAGCTGCTGCTGCTGCTGCTACGGCTGATTGAGAATTTCAATGCTGCCCCCTTATGGTTCTCGCGTCCTTGTGCAACACCCTGGTTAGGTTGAAGAAGGGCCGTCAGTGTAAGGAAGTTCCACTCAGCCTGGCTCTGACGATGCAGACAAAAAGGTCAAGATTCATGAAAACTTTGTGTTCAGTATGATATATAGGTATGTCAAATATTTATACTCATGAACTCACATTTGCTTTCTATTTCTACAATTTTTATTGTACTTTACTTGAAAATTAAGGGTTCTGATACAGAATCTTTTGTAAGTGCTCCCCTACATTTGCATGCCACAACAATAATGTATGAATTTATGAAAGTTAATTTTACTGTAGATAATCATTTCCATGCCCTTCTATCATATCTAGGGGTGGTTTTCTATTTCAATAATCAGACTGAGAAACTGACTATTAAATTGTTTGACCATAAAGATGCTCTCTGTAAAGTCCTCTAAACTTGAACAAGCTATTCTCTTTCCATCACTGACAATCTGAAGGGAATTAGAATGTTGTCAATACACGACATAGTTTTATTATCCACTGTTTTTTATGTTTGTCTGTCGTGTTGTATTTTGGACAGAATGTGATTGTGTGGAAAATGTTTTTAATCCTTTAGTTATTTAAAAAAAAATCACATGTCCGTTTTTCAAACGGGTCCTAAACATATCAAGCTTTGGATGTGGATACTTGCAGTATCATTTTGCTGCTTGTGCACTCCGCGCCACTTGGTGGCGCTGTGCTCTATTTCCAAAGGGAAAAATAAGGAGACGTCCGTTTCCTGTGGCTCATTCACATGTCCAAACACCCAACCTGATGATGAATTCAGCTAAGAGCAAAAAATCCACTGACAAGTGTCCCGAAGACAGTAACCCAGACAACACCGACGAAGAAAAAAACGAGCTGGTTCCCGGTTTTAAAGACGTCGATGCCTTCGTCAAAGTAAGTGAACTACAAAAAGATGACTTTGGAGTTCAGGCTAGCAGCGCAACAACGTGGACGTGCTTGTTTGCTCCCAGCAACACGTCCGTATTATTTCCAGTCGAGTTATTGTCTCTAAACAAAACACCTAAGAAGTAACGATAAAGAGTTGTAAACTGTTCGACGGTGCTGTGACAGTTGAAACTGTGCGTCCCTAGTTAGCTGAAATGTTGCTTCCATGTTATTTTCCTTTCTGCAATACACACAAGCGCACGAATTCTCTCAACTCATTTTCATGCAAATACATTACTGAAAGTAGATGAAGCCACAATGTGGTCAAACAACGATGTGCTGCATCCTTATGTACAATCTGTCAGTTATCATTGGATGCAGTAATAATCGTCTTTTGCATATTTGGAGACTTCACACTTTGGGAATCAGTGTTTTCCTCACGTGAGACCCAAAAGGAATGAAGACAACTTTAAATTACTTAATAACACTGGTTGAAGCAATAACATGACTTTGTTAAACCACTTATATTATATATCATATCATCATCTCATACTGAAGACCCTCGCATTGAATCAAGATGATTCTCGTCTCCTCTGTGTCTTACATGACTGAAATTCTTCCTTGTTTCTCCTCTGCAGTATGGACTGGGTGCTGTACTATCAGCCACCAAAGCATCTGCCAGCTTGCCCCAAACTGGAGATGAGTATGATTTCTATCGGAGCTTCCCAGGGTTCCAGGAGTTCTGTGAAAGTCAAGGTGATGCGCTCCTACGCTGGTGAGTAGATGATAAAGTCTCTCAGACCTCCATATTTGATTGTGATGCACCAGACTACACGCTGTAGTATTGTCCGTCCGAGATTATTCTGTGAAATATTTCTAGACTATTTCTAGATATTTCATAATCAGGAAATACGAGAGTATGAGGAAATATGAGAGTATATACCCTATTTTACCTGTAAACCAAGCTAGAAAACGGTCTTCTAGAACCATCAGTGCATTTGTTTTATTATTCTTATTAATATTTTTCGAAGTTTTTCCATGAACCTTGATGTGTGGAGGAAAGCCTCTGTGTAACCCCTTCACATAAGATGTGAGGCAAAATATTAGGTACACCTCATTACAGTTAATCAGACGTTCAGCACATGCTCGAAGCAAAGGTCTAAGAAATGAAGATGTTCCACACCACAGAATAGAATTCACTACCGTAGACACATGCATGTGCATTGATTTAACCCTTCGCTGTGTTTCTGCGTCAGTATGAGCGACGTCATGCGCCATCACAACTGCAGATCTCTCATGAGAGATCGCAGCAAGCTCACGGGGTTGGAGGAGAGATTTGACTTGGTTGTGGACTCAAACGATGTCATCCTCGAAAGAGTGGTAGGACCCCCGCCCCCCTTTCCCCCACAACTTTGGGCATTTCACATAATTCTTCATAAAACAAGTCTTTCCAACCCAGCTGAGCATCCTGCATCTGATTTCTAGGGGATTCTTCTCGATGAGGCTGATGGGTTGAACCGGAGCCAGCAGCCTGTCATGCCTGCAGGGTTCCAGCCTCCCAAGATCGTTGTATCCAGCTGGAATCGCAAGGTCGGTAAATTAACCTGTCAGTTTGTTTGTGAGGAAGCCGGTCCGTGTTTGGGCTCAAACACCATGTGATGGTTTAGGAATTCAAGCACATAAAGCACCGTTTATTTTTATAGTTTAAAAAAAAAAAGAAGATGATACATAAATTTCCTTCCATTTATCAGGGTTCAGGCTCTGGCAGTCGCGCCGAGACATTCCGACTGCTCCACGCCAAGAATATACCGAGGCCTCAGATGAAATTCAAGGAGAAAGTCGACAACAGCAACACACCGTTTGTTCCGAAGATCTTCATCAAGCCCAATGCAACGAAACCTCTCCCGCCGTGTACGAACTCTCCCGTCTTGCCGCTGCGCGACATCTGTCATCATTTTTAACTCTTTTAACTTTCCTGTTTGTAAAGATTTCACCAACAAACAGGTCGATAAAGAAAGACCAGAGGACGTGGACGTCCCGGCTGCTCTCGCTGACTTCATTCACCAGCAGAGAACTCAGGAGCCCGTCGACGACATGTGAGACTTGTCCGTCATACGGCTTCTTCTTCCCCTCGGTGTGCATCTCACGTCTGACTTCTAATCCCTGAAGGTTTGCCCACCCGTACAAATATGAACTGGATCATTTCACAACTCCAGACAGTCTTCTGTCCAAGCCAGAACCTCAGGTAGATGAGATTCTGTGGTGCGATAATGTCATTGTCACGCACCACACAACTCAAAGTGTAATTTTGGTATTTTTTTTGTGTTTGTCATTAGATGTACAAGCCGATAGCTGAGACAGACTGCGCCTTCGTAGACACACTGGAGGACCTGGTGGCTCTGAACGAGAAGCTGAGCAGTTTGTCTGACTTTGCAGTGGATCTCGAGGTACGCGCAGGAATACACAGCCAGGGGGCGCTGTAACCTACATAGACACAGATGCTGAAAATGTCCCTATGTGACAAATGAGTAAGAATCCTTCAACAGATTCCTGGATCCAGATGGTTCCAGAACACCACCGACAATTAATCATCTGGTCCTGGTCCATTATCAAATAATTTCTGAACCTTTTGAGTTCTTTTGTGTACACACAGTGTCCGAAATGTGTCGGTTTATATCTCCAGCCATGATTTGAGAGACTGCTAACCCCGTCGTTATTTGTCGGGGTCTTTCTCGCAGCATCACTCCTACCGCAGTTTCCTGGGCCTCACCAGTCTGATGCAGATCTCCACCAGAGATCAGGACTTCATCATCGACACGCTGGAGCTCCGCAGCGAGCTGTACATCCTGAACGAGGCGTTCACTGACCCGGCCATCGTTAAGGTAAACAAAGGGAACGCTTATAGGACGTCCGTTTCAGTATGTCTGCTTGTCAGCAGGTCGTTTGAAAGTGGACTTTGGTACCTGCGTTCCAGGTAGATGATGGAGTGCAGCGTCACTTTGGACCTCATTGTAAATGAGCATCCGCCGGAATCGGCTCATTGATGATACTTTCTTTATCCAGGTGTTTCACGGCGCTGACTCTGACATCGAGTGGCTCCAGAGAGACTTTGGCTTGTACGTCGTCAACATGTTCGACACGCATCAGGCCAGTCGAGCCCTGAACCTGGCCAGACATTCCCTCGACCACCTGCTCAAACACTTCTGCAAGGTGGAGGCAGACAAACGCTACCAGCTGGCCGACTGGAGGATTCGGTACGGCCGGTCGGAACCAGGCTTTCAGGGATCGTTTCCGGTCGTGTATGTGTTCGTCACTGACTCTTCCTCTCCTGTCTGTTGCTGCTGCTGCAGCCCGTTGCCGGAGGAGATGGTGGAGTACGCGCGGACGGACACCCACTACCTCCTGTACATCTACGACTGCATGAGAGCGCAGCTGCTGGACTTCAACCACGGCCAGCCCGGCCTGCTGCAGAGTGTTTGGAACAAGAGCAAAGATGTTTCCCTCAAGGTTTGTTCACTTCTCACACAAGGAGGAATTTGGGGTTTTGGACAGGAAGGATTTTAAAAACGCTGTTCAGAGTTCAGATATTTCAGTTTGCAAAACAGGATTTTACAGCCATAGCTGTATTGATGTGACAATAACACTGAATAAGACCGTTTGTAAAAATATTTTATTTACTGTAAACGAGCCGACATCGCCATAGAAACCGTTCCATCCAGCAGACGTCGGCCGTCTCCCTGTTTCTGGATGCTGAGTGATATCTGTCATGACTGGTGTGGTACGCTCGCCCTCCCTGCAGAGATACATGAAGCCGATCTTCAGCGAGGACTCCTACCTGGAGCTGCAGAGGAAGCAGAAGAAGTCTTTGAACACGCAGCAGCTCGCCGCCTTCAGGCTGCTGTTTGCCTGGAGGGACCGGCTGGCCCGGCAGGAGGACGAAAGCACCGGGTAAGGAAGTGGTCCGCAGATCTTCCGGCGCTGCTTCCAGACACGCCGCAATCCGCAGTGGCAATGTGCAGTGTGTGTTCTTCACCACACACGTGTGTTGATGTTTGCTCAGATACGTGCTGCCCACTCACATGCTGAGGAAAATATCGGAGGAGCTCCCCAAGTAAGCCGACTGC
>JBBMJM010000001.1:6278100-6289396 GCA_037832705.1 Centriscus cristatus | reverse complement strand
TCCAACTAGATATCCTCTAATCCTATAATGTTTTCTGCAGTACACGTAAATCTCCCTGTCTGCTCTGTAGTTAAGTGCTCTTACTAGATATATACAAAATACAACAGTTACTGATTCTATCCGGTGTCCAACCTCGTAGTTCAAGCATAAATAGATTTAATTCTTCACATAAATCGACTCATCGCAGTTGTAATTTTCCGACAAGTGCAGTGCAAAGACTTGTCCAATTCAAACTCAATAACATTGCTGTAATCTTGTCCGCTCATCAACTTCACTCCCTTTAAGTGGGCTGGTTAATGTTCTTGCTTCCTGTGATTGAGTTTTTGCCTCTTTTTCAGCTTTACCTGACACTTTATTGGTTATCTGGTTTGTAAAGATTATTGCTGTTAACATGGAGCACTTTGGAGCATTAGCAGGCAGCGCTTTACAAAAGAGCATAATTGTTTTGTTGCTACCAAAGATGATTCACTAGTATTTGAAATCAGCTTCCTTTTATTGAAGGTGCCACCCAGAAACGTGCCTTGTTCTGTTATCGGTCTTACCCCACTAAAAGCCCAGTTGTGTGCTACCCAACACTATAACTGAGATGATCCATAAGTCAATAACAAGACAAGACTGAAATCTGTGCAATGTGGTTATAATTGATTGAGATGCTTGGGTGGAACTTGTACACAGCTTCTATGTCATCTGCTAAGGTGCACTTTTCCTTTCCCTGAAGATCTACCACTAACCAAATGGACATGGGCCTCATTAGTTTGCAGCTGAGCTAGCTATGATCCTTACTAAGATGTTGTGCTTATGGCTATTAACATTGCCACAATTTTATCCCGCTGTTCAGGGAATGTAAACAAGGTTTGCTCGTTCAGCATATTCCGGCACTATTAGGTCATTCACCTCTCACAGCACCTACAGCACTCTGTTATTTACCAGGGTAAATGTCACAATATTAGATTGGACCATGTTGATTATCTCTGCTTTCTTCCGTCACCCTTAGTATTTTTTTCTGGGCTCTTCCAAACAGTGTGGTCTTTGCCATGAGCAGAATGATCTTATCTTGTTGTCAAAGGGATATTTTCTCTGTGTTTTGACTGTATCTTCTGGCTCAGAACACAAGTTGGGGGTTCACCATGCAAATGGTTTAATCTGCTTGTCAGAATGAAAGTTCCGGGTGACTGACTTTAATAAGCCCTCAGCATATAGAGATCCAGGAAAATCTGTACCCCTTGTGTAACCACTGTGTACATCAAGGTCACGGTAGTGTCACAGCAAAAGACTAGATTAGCGTACGAAATAAGTTGTGGCAGCTTCTCTTGGGATGGATCTGGTACACTGATCAAATTCATGACTGAAGTTTCATCGCAGCAAACAGATTGTCTGGATACTCAAAGTGTAATTAAGCCGATTTCAAGTTTAATCACAGTCTGCATGCTCTAATGAAAAGTCCAATTTGGTGCGTAGGTTCCATGAAGTCGTGTTTCCCGTTGTCCTCTTTTGAACTTCGTCAACGTAGCTCTTCCCACAACTTCCCTGCCACACGGAAACGGGATTCATAGTATATGCAATGCATTACCCAAAATGAATTACCACTGGCAAGACGCTCAATCACTTTGTATCTTTCAACACTAAGAGAAAAGAAGAGTAATCAAAACCTTTCAACCTATTAGAGGGATGACTTTTACAATTGAATCACGGGGACCACAGGTGCCATAATAAGTCATCCAAACCTCCCCTTCCGAGTGTTTTCTAGTTCCCTGTGTTCTTACATATTTATCTATTTTAGGAGGCGCCTCTTCATAGCGCCCACTGCAAATTTATGTTTAAATGTCAATTGAGGAAGATCCCACACCCCCACCCTGTCCAATTCTTGGAAACGCATACAGGGGTGGAAAATTAAGGTGCATCTCGAAGGAAAACATAATAGAATCGATGAAAGCAGTGCACTTAAAACTTCTGATGTTCTGATGCTATTTAACGTTCTAGTGCATTAACGTTTCAAGTCATTACAACATCCAGGCAGGATGATTTGATCATGGCAGGTTTTTAACTGGAATAATTACAGAAGTTTTCAGCCTACGATTCTCAAGTTATTAGATACAAATGATCACCTCTGCATTAAGTATAGATTTTCTTTCACTGCGCACTTAAGAATGGAAGTTTGTCTTTAAGGGGGTAATAGCAAATTAAGCTCCATCCTCCATTTGTCCAGCACTCTTGATGGGCTAATTTTATAACTGCTGATTTGGTCATTCTCTACATTTAGCTTGAAAGCGGTCAGGTAGACTTTCTACTCTCTGTTAGACACAGGGGGCTTAGGAGTAACAATCCATTTAGGTCTTTTGTCTGGATTTATAACAAACTTTCTTCTTCAGTAAAATCTAGACTGTTTTTGTTGTTGTTGTAATGCTAAAAGCACCACTTTGTTGAGGACCTTATCGCCGTCCTTCTCACAATATCTCATTATGTTTTCTCCCTTTGTCTCCTCAGATCGCCACTGCTGTAAAATTTCTGCAGAACCCCAAAGTGCGTCACAGTCCCTTGGCCACCAGAAAAGCATTCTTGAAGAAAAAGGGTGAGATGAATTTGATTCGTCTTCACTTTCAAAAGAAAAAAAGGTTTAGTTTTAGAAAATGTCGTATGCCAGATATGCACACATGGTAAAATTGTTCTGTGTGGGTCAGAGGTTGTGGTCAGAGCGCTTTGCCCTGGGGGATCTAATCGGGGTCGATTTAGCGTCAGAGTGCATGATTCAGGCCCTGTGAATAAATGACACACCAGTAGGGATGCTCCTTTGGGTTCAGGAAAATTAATATTGACAAACTCCCTCTGCATTTTCAATGGAATTATCAATATCGCCTTCCAGCGATTTAACCCTTCTACTTTATTTAGCTGTTCTTGTAAATATGCTACATAACGCTGGGATGTTTTCCAGAGATGTTTGCTCACTCCTCAGTTTCTTTGCAATTTATGGAGGTCATTCTTGACACGTGGTACAATAGTGTTGGTGCAATAAAACCTTTTAATACATTTGAACATGCACATATCAGCTCAATAGCGCACAGCTGTGGAAATGTGCACTGGTCTATGGCAAAGCAATGGCCAAGAATATGTGGCTTCACCTTAGATAAAGTCTTTGTAGTGAAGATTTTCTTTCTTTTTTTTCCCCCCAAAAAAGGGGGGGACTGTACTTGGGAACTGCTGAGGGATTTCACCTCCGGCATTAGTAGCCAACCAGTGAAAAGTGAGCCTAAAAGCACCATGACGGTGGATGGTAACCTGAAACCAAATCCATGGCTGCCGGCTGCTCACACACACATCTCATGTGACCCTAATTACTATTATCTTTTGACATTTCTTTGTCTCTGATTATTGACAGCGAAGGCATGTTGGTAATCTTCTGTTGGTAATCTCAAATACAATAAGGCCCCTTCGATGCCAAATGATGTCATACGACACATCTTACTTTCCATCATGCTGTCGAAAATGTTTTTGCTCTTACTGCACTTTAAGTCCATGAAATATGTATGACGCTTTAATGCAGATTTATTTTGGAAAGTTGGTTCCATAGTAGATCTAAACAAGAATTCTCAATTTACATAAAGGGCTCGCTCGCTCTCAAGGTGATAGATGATAAAGACGAGAGAAGCTACAGCAACGAAACACTCACTCAGCCCAAAGTACGTTTGAGTAGCACTCAACTGTGTTCATGGGATACTTCTTGACTTGGGTTCTTAGGTCTTAAAACAAACGACCTGGAAATCCTGTACAGTCATACTGTATTTTCTGTTACTGTCCCTGATTGATTTCAGGAAATAATAGTTGTTGTTTTTTTGTCTTAAAAGCAACAATACACAGCAGTAGGCCAGTACTATCAATTGCTTGCCTGCTTCTGTTCCCAGCCTGTGTTGTCCTCTCAACTATTTGACCTAGAAACTCCACCCTCCTCCTCCTCCTCCTCCTGCTCTCACTCACCCACAGCAAAGTGTCAGTCTTAATTTCTAATACAGTTTAATGTCATATTTATGTAAATACTGCTGGATTTTACTTTATATTAACAGCCAGAAATGTCAAAGCACACATAAAATGAAACAATACCATCTCCCAGCAGAGTGGAATTTAAATTGGATTCCTCTTGCTGCCAGTATTTACGCTGGACAGCTGATGAAGGGGAAAATAGCACTGGCTTTGATTGCATGTTGCAGGATCTTTACACAATAATCTCGCCTGTGCATATTATTTCCTTGCACGGTTGTGCCCTAATCTGCGCTGAAGGATGCCTCGGTGGTTACATCTCAATTTTTTTTCCCCAAACACATCTTAATAGTTTGGTTTATTTCAATATTCACAGGGGAAAAAAATACAATTTTCTGCTTTCCTTTAACTGTCAATTTCAGGATATGAATTGGCAATTATGCAGTTCAGTATTTGTAGTTTCCCTTCTTGAGTCCTTGTTGGATAAACTGGCTGAAATATTGAAACTTTGTCAGTCACTTGTAAAGTAAATCAACGCTGAAATGCATTTAAACCAGCCTTAAACTAGCCTGGCGCCATCTTGAAGCAATTTTGTTTTACTTGTCCCTGGCCAAGTTCAAGTGGATTTCATCACCTTTGAGTGAAATATAATGTCCTAGAGTCTCATCTCGTGAATTGTACCATCTAAGTCTTCTGCACTACCAGATGCAACAAATGACAAACGAGTCAGACCCTTTTTTGGCACCACATTTTAACGCAGGCAATTAGCAGTTACACACATAATTACCAGGAAAAATTGAATTCTCTGAAAGACGTCGACAACATAACCCACATTTCAACATGTCACTTTGACCGTGGCCCTGAAGCTGACATCAATCGGAGGCAAGTAGATTACCAAGCTGATTGCAGTTTGTTTGGGAAAGTGAAGCACAGAGAGTTGTCGCATTACAGGTAAACTCGGCACGGGGGAACAGGCTCAGTACATTTTCTGTCAGTGGGACGTAAAAGATGGCTTGACTTATTTCTTTTTATGCTGTCCTGGTTGTTATTGAGCTGAATAAATAATGCTAATAGATTTCGCCCTGAGTCGAGGGCTAGTGATCGAGGGTCATGGAGAACACAGGTAGGCTCTTGGTCTATTACCATACCTAGTATGAAGGTAAGGGTAAGGATAAGGTTCATCATCCCAGATATTAATAGGATGCTGTTTGTAAGTGGGGTTATGTGACTCACCTCTCGGACAAAAATGACAATGACCAAGGCCTGCATAGAAGGTAAAGGGATTGATGTGGTTATAAATTACTCCACGGCGCCACCTAGCCCAGGCCTTGCCTACTTTGTCATCAGCACGAGGCAATAAAGCAGGGAAATGAGAGCAGAGTCTCCTTTTTTAATACATAAATGAATACTCTATGAGAGTGGTCATTATTTAGGGCATGGCGTTTTCAAGCAGTTTTACTAAACCGAATGACGTGTAGACACGTTCCCATCACCACAACGTAAGGAACGGGGTGATCTTAATGACCCGTTGACCTCCATCTATTTAAGACCCCCCTGCCTGCATCTTTTTTTTTCCCCTTATAAATATGATATTCAAAATATAAGTAATTTCTCTCAAGGGCAACGTCATAATTCAGCAGCCCTTAGCGGAAAAGCCATTCACCTTTTATCACCCAAAATATTTTAGTAAGCAATTTTTATAATTGGCTGTCCTGCCAAGGTCTTGACCCATAAAGTCCAGAAGTGCCAGAATTGGAGAAATGGATTAAGCATACGAGCCTTAGTGCCTCTTTGCCCTTAAAAAAATGCCCAGAGAATATGAGCCGGTGAAAATAGAGCTGTAAATAACCTAGCGAGGAATGGGTTTTCCTTTAAATAAATACCGATCAGGTTTATGTTGAAAGACAATAGAAAACGTAGCCCAGATATGCAGTTTACAGTATTTATAGCTGTAATATCGAGGTGCCAGCACCGTAATTTCATGCCCCAATGAGAATGGCAAGGTCAAAGCAAATGCTTTGGCTGAGCATCTGCTAATACGGTGACTCATAAACAGGCACTGCGTGTATCAGGTGCACCAAATAATACAGTATAATGAAATACAGAATAGCTTTCCATTATTGTTCTTTTTTTTATGGTGTCATCATTAGTTGTAATTTATGTCTTAAGAATTCATCTCCACACAGGTCGATCTGAAATGGGGGTCCAGGGGTCATTCCACAGGTTTTGGATCCCCTAATAATTTTCACCAACCCTTTTTTGTCATTTCCTTTTATATGTAAAACTCCTGTTCACCTTGTTCCTTTTTCTTTTGGATCTGACGGTGCTTTCATTTGCCGTGGTCTTCACCTCAACAATGAACTCATCAGAGCACACAACACAACTTTTCAAGCTGTAATTTGACTTGAAAACAGCTTTAGGAATTTCCATGTACTTTATTTTGATGCAATGTTAAAAAAAAAAAAAAAACAGAAACAAAACAAAACATACAACCTTTAATTTGATGCATAAACAACATCAAATATGTGAATAATCATTAAGATGCACATACATTAAACTTGATGGCAGACTGATGTAGATTATTTCAGACTTTACATTTCAAGGTGAAGGTAAAAAAAAAGAAAAGAGGGAGGGTTTTTATTTATTCTATTTGGTGGAACAGACATCCTTACATGTCTCACTCAATAGTCTGCCACCGTGTAGTCTGCTGTGGTCAGATGAATCAGGAGTCCTGGGACACATTATTGCTTATTTGACAGTGCAGTCCGACTACACAAACTCAGCATATGGCGCTCACCACTTCCTGGCACTCAGGACCTGCTGTAGACTGCAGGCCGGCCAATATTTGCCTTCAATTATTCAACAATTTCCATGGCCATTTGAGGGGCCGTGGAGCATTTAAATAGGTGACGGGAGGGATGTCCTCCTGGCATAGGCTGTATGTTGGGTTATAGGAGGATTTTTAATTTAAAAACATTTTTTTTCCTAATAATTGGGTTGGTGATACGTTGTACGGTTTAAGTGGGATTTTCTAAGTTTCAACAATTTCAGATGAGTCTCACTAGTCCGCATCATCACGTATTTAAATCACCCGTGTCAAATTCATTTGCGTATTGTGTTTTGTCTCACCTAGTTCCTGTTTTCCATATACCGGTAGTGTCAGTTCATATGAATAACACACTTCTTACGGGTATTACCGTGCACGTACAATCCTCTCTGCAGATCAGTGTCAGAAATGTCAGGATCCGTCTGTGTGCAGTTGCTATTAATGAAACAGTGAGAGCCATCACTTGAAACACTGAGCCCTTTCCAATGGCTTGATGCCTCTCAACAAATTGAGAAAGTGTATTCTGAGCATTTGTGAATTTTCTCCGTCCTCGGGGACTAGTTCAAGAAAGAGGCTCTCAACAAAAGGGATTTTTCTCTCAATGAACAGGCGAAATGGCTCCGAGGAAGTGATGGGAGACTGTAAGCTAGAGCGACCACTCAGTATCGCAGTTTGCACAGTGCTGCTTTTTTCCCTCATAAAATAAAACTGGCTCCGTGATATCTGTGAATCGTGATCCATTGTCTTTTAATATTTAAATTTATGATGTGATTTCAGGTAGTTCATTAGAAGATATTAAAATAATCCTTTGTTTAGACTAAAATCATTAAAACATGAGACTGACTGCTATGACCACATATGGCGCCTGAAACTCCTTTCCTGCTACAAAAGATGTTCATATTAGATTTTTTTTCCCTCCCCCTCTCTGATTCTCCATCAGGGAGCCCTTTGCAATTTAATCATCACTAAAATCATTAAAAAGATCTGAAGATTAAATTATATTGGCATTTGCAAAATTATGTAATACATTTACATTACAATGAAGAAATTAAAATAATGCATTTTTGCTGTCTGGGGTGTATGAAATCTCCACATGGGAAATATAACCGGAGAAATGGACAGACTTCTTTTCTTTGCCTTTGGTGACACTTAATAGGCTCACAGAGTTTCAGATTTCATTGAGTGAACCTTTGCACACTATCATCCTTGATGGATGTCCCTGAAACAAAATCTCTCAGTGGTATTTCTGAATTATGAAATGAAAATGCATTTTTAAGAAGGCGAGGTTCAAAATTGAATCGAGATTTGAGATACTTTTGAAACAGATCCTCACACATACGCGGGACGCTTGTTAAGTGATTTCGGTACACGGTAGCCGAGGAGCCGTTTGAGTCCTCTCCACCCTCCACGGCCCTCTAACAGGTGTGTCTCTTGGTTCCAGGCCTGACAGATGAAGAGGTAGAAATTGCCATCCAGCGCTCTGGCAGCACAGAAGAACTCTTGCCTCTGAGCCCTGTGGGATCGTCACATCCAGCGCTTGCGACACACTTGGCTCCCGTTCCCCACCGTGAGTGCATGCCACCTTTTCAGCGGTCGAGCAAATGCGTCACAATACCACTGACTGCGAGAATGTAGTCTAAATGAAAGTGTACATGCTCATCCAGTGCAGACTCCAGATTCATGTCAACGTGTGCCACACAGCATCTAAAGTGCTTTTAATTCATTTCAATTTCATTTGTTTCGCCCAACATCACAAATTACAATTGTTCTCGGTTGAGTTTACAGTCTGTATGCTACAACGCCTTCAGTCGGGGTAAGGAAGAACTGCCAAAAAAAAAAAACCTAGGAGAATGAAAAGTAGGTATTTTGAAGAAAGGAGATCCAGCCAGTGAAGGCTGCTAAAAAGCATGTGACATCTCTCTCGCCACTTGGTTTCGAGCAGTTCCACCCTGGCAAGACCACACAGCAGAGCCTGTATCTTTTTTACCTCAGGAGGTTATGAGTGCTGTCCACTGATTTACCAATGCAGAATGAAGTCCGCGTAATGCTTAACCCATATGACAATGATTCCAGATGTATTCCACCCTCATTTATTACCACACTGTCCTTGACTCCCCCGGCATCTCATGTTTTGTAATGAAAGTGATGTTGATGGGATGGCCATGTAGTTAGGGAGACTCGCCGCTCTCCGTCCATAGTGGGGGTTTTATATCAAAACGGCTATAAGGGAGCTGCATAATGAGGTGAGAGTGGGGAGTCTTGTATGGGGGGTCATGCCGAAAAGAGGGGGCTACCTCCCTTTGATGTCCTTGTTATAGGGACGGTGCATGGGGACCCGCATCCATCTCTGTCGAAGTAATGGATACTCTGATCTCTATTTCCACACAGTAGAAGGACAGGAAGGCCTCCACTGAACCCAATAAATTTGAGAGGAGATTGGAAAAACGGGGGATGGAGACCACAGTTCCACAGCTTAAGTGACCAAATAAAAAAAAAAAAGGAGGATGGCAGAGTGGAGGTGCCAGAGGAAAAAAAAGGAGAGACAGAGAAAGAATGAAAGGTCCTGAAGAGGAGGAGGGGGGGGCAAGTGAAGACCCCTGGTGATGCAGTGAGTCCTGTTCAGGGTCAACCACCCTTACCAAGGACTCTCAGGCCTTTCAAAAGCACAGTGTTCTGGAATAGGTGACAGTCTATCACAGCTATAATGTTGATGAAGACCCAAATTTATGTGGTTACCATATGGATGTTGGGGAATGATTCAAAATTTTTCGATGGGAGAGGTTACAGGTTCATGCCTGGATGCTGCAGAAGAGATGAAACATGCCCTCGTGTAAAGACAATAAAATACCATTCACCTTGAAGATATAAACCGCGGTGCGGTGTAACACAGGAGTTCTCATTTGATTTGCATGTCCAAACGTCCAAGTGGTAGGGCTCGACATCCGCTGGAGCCCCTCAGTTCAACCCAGTAAATTGCACATTAGGTCATAATCAGACCAGGAATAGAATATTAGCAGCCTGGTTTCTAATAAAAATTGCCCATTTATTAGCACCCTGCCAGAATAAATACAAGAAAAAAAAACCCCTCTTCTATTTCCTCAAGACCTGCTTGTTGTTTGGTGACATTTTCAGCTGAATGCCTCTCTTATGTGGGGAATTTCCACCTTGACAGACAGTTGGCCTACCCCGATGACAGCTTGCACAATGACACGCTTTCCCATTATCTGTCACTCAGTGAAACAGTCAACTTATAAACCCATTAACACACACAAACCCTGTTACCTCTCCCTCTCGTCTCCCACGGAGTCATTTGCAGGCACGGCAGTTTCACTGGATACACTCCAATTTTGCTGCATTTAGACTTCACACGCTCACACCTGACTTTCTGTCAGTCTGTGACTGTGCCGCCGTCGTATTGAGTGCGTGGAGAGTTCACAGTATACTTCAGCGCTGGCGTCGCCAAGGTAATCACAGAATCATAAAACGGGTTTTCAACTGCTGCTGTTTTTGAAGACGAACAACCGCATCAGAGCTGCACCCTTTGTAAAACATTGCTAACTAAAAATTCTCATGTATATTGATGTATCCCACCCCCATTCCTTTCTATCAAAGCAGACAGCCACTGAATTCCATCTATTTGTGTAAAATCACTTTGCAGACTCTCTTTAACTTTGTGATTTATAAGCAGTCACTGAATATCAACACTCAATTAGGGGTTGCCACCTGCAATGTGGAAAATTAAGAGAAACAAATCAAGCACGGTGGCACAGATCCTCTCCTGTGGGATTTTCAGTGTCATACACTTCATTTACATTTTTTTTTCCCCCCGGTCCTCCTTATGCATGAATATATGCTTTGACGCATCCGTTTTCAAGTCATCTTACCTCAAGGTGAGTGGAACAGTAAAAGTTGGGCTATTTATTGATTTAATCCTCATCGAGATAAAAATCCATCTCTACCAAAAAACATAAAATGTGCATGTTCACACACAGCACAGATATTGTAGATCATGCTTATATATATTTTAGACTTAATAAAGTGGAGGAATCCGAGAATTTACAGCTTCATTTGTTTTTGGAACTGTTTCTGTGCAGTTAAGTTTCTGAATGCGCCTCAGGTTCACTGTGTCCAAATGTTCCTATGCAACGTGGAGGATGACGTCGCTATGGCCACATCATCTCATCTGACAGTTTAATGAATGGAGGCTCGTTTTACTGGAGCTTCTTGTGTAAATCCCTTAAAATGTCTGCACACTGGGTTTGGAAAGGTCAGTGATGAACCCAAACCAATGGTTCAGCACAATGACGCCATATTTCACCGGTTATGTCACTGAGGGGGAGGTGTCTGACAGAATCCCTGACAAAAAATGGCAATGGGGGGGAGGAAATCCCATCCCATTTTAATCTCAGGATGTGTGTGTGTGTGTGTGTGTGGAGTACATTTTATTTTATATACAAATGAATGTGATATCGAATGGATTTGGCAGGTTTGTTCCATGTC
>JBBMJM010000001.1:6262656-6278000 GCA_037832705.1 Centriscus cristatus | reverse complement strand
TGTGTGTGTGGAGTACATTTTATTTTATATACAAATGAATGTGATATCGAATGGATTTGGCAGGTTTGTTCCATGTCCTTTGCTTTTGTCATGACACAATGCTAAGCTACATTACTGTACACAGCATGTTTATTGAAATCATTTGGGTAAAAATACCACAGAAAAGTACATCTGGGCTATAAAAACTGATTGAAACTATGAAGAAACAGCATGATATGAGAGGAAGGGAGCGAGGGAACTATGGGACTGTTTTTAAAATGCTGATCTTGTTACTGTACCAGGATTTCCACCAAATTTGAATTATTGGGTCCTTCTCTGAATCCCAATGTCAGTTGTATTTGATCAATGTCAAATGTGTTCTCCTCTTTTCCTTCTGTAGCAGGGTATGGATGGAGGGGCTACGGTGCCCTCACCATCATTATGGTGGGCATTGCCTTTAGCTTTCATCACCTTTACAAGGTACAGTGCTTTTTTTTTCCCCCCTGTGTTTTAATTTCGCGGGAGAGGTCGTCGCGTACCTCACATGTGTCGCTAAAGATGATGTTTTCATATTGGTGGTAGAAGTTGCCTCTGTTTCTTCTCTCTGGTGTCAAAACGACCCTGCTTCATGTCGAGGCCTGATCTCATTTGAACCCCTTCTTTTTTAACTTCCCCTTACCTCCTCCACCTCCACCTCCTCCTCCTCCTGTGTGTGTTTTTCCTTTCAAAACTACAGTTGCTAACACAGCACACAACCATTTTTAACACCCTGCCACCTAAAAATAATCACCCTGTTTTTTATCAGGCTTAGCAGCCCTTGAACATGAGCTCATGAGGCCCCTTGTCCCCGGTGACATTAATCCCACAGCGGCCGTTAGCAGCAGTCTGAGTGGCATGTGGAAGCCATTACTCTGGTTTTCGAGGAGGACAGGAGCGGCAGCAGGAGCTGTTGGCCTCGATGATCATTCTCCTCTGTGTGGAACAGGGAGAAAAGGGGGCTGACCAAACCTGCCACACGTTTTGGCTCCTGCTTCGACCCGGTTGCGTAGTTATTTACTTCACTCGTACGCTGTTTCTCTGCTGGTCTTTCCGCCGTTTAACCTACAAAAACACACTGGACCAGTGCACCGTTTCCCACATGCTGCAGCGTTTGCCAGCCGCTGGTTGCCTGGGAGGTAGGATTCCCTGGCGGGACGGCGCAGGTTGCTGTCATGTCACCGGAGCGTAGCGCCAGTCGCACCATATGTCCAAGCTTCTGCCCACACTTTATTTATGTTATGGTGCACCTTGTAAACACCTCTCTCCCAGCATCCCATTTATTAATTACCACGTGTTGACACTCATTTAAATTTTTTTTTCCCTAAAAAGTGTTTATTACTTGGACTAACATGGCCTGTTGCCATCCGAGTCGGAGGGAAAACCTGGCTGGGTGAGCCGTGGGCCACAGACTGGCCACCAGGGATCGAGCCATCTTTGTCCGCTGTTCAAAACAAGAACAACAATTTGGGATTTCAGTGCTCGCTGAGGCCCGCTCAGACGCTCACAAGCTGGTGAAAGCTCACAGCGGAGAACAAACAAGGGTTGTCTGTTCATCGTTAGCGCCAAGAGCCGTGATGCTTTCTTGTTTTTAAACACGTGCATGTCGTTGGTTTAATCACCGTCTGACAACCCCAGAAATGTGCAACCATGAAACAACAAACCTTCGGTTTTCAGAAGCACATCCAACTTCTGTGCTTGACAAATAACTTATCTGTTTAAGTGACAATTCAAATAGACGTTAAATCATTTTCTAATCCACTAATGGTTTTAATATAAGATACTTAACTCACGTACTCGGACACTCCGCCGTCTAAATACGTGCATCTAATTAGATGTTTTACACAAGAAGGCACAAGTCCAATAAATAACATTCCTGTTGACCCTCCACTGCCATGTCTCGGTGGTCTTTTCTCTCCCCGTCTCCTCCAGCCACAAGTGTAATATTGTGCTTTTAATTGCAGAAATACATCCTTCCCCTCATTATGGGCAGCCGAGAGGACAAGAAGCATCTGCAGAAGATGGAGAGCAACATCGCGTCAATGAGTGGCACGCTGACACAGACAGGTGAAGATTAATATCTTCATCACTTTCTCCCTCCTTAACATTTTCCCTCATTTATCTGTCGCCAAAATCGAGGGCCTCGCACGTTTTTAACAAATGACGCCGCTGTCATTTTGCTTTAATTTGAAATTGCTTGTTTACTGTCAGGCTCGGGCTCAATTAATTACGTTTCGCTGAAAAGCTCTTAACCTCGGAATATTAATGAGGAGTTGGGAAATGACAACTTTTCTTTCCCCACCCGCCCGTTCTTTGTCATCCCCCCTCTTCCGTGTCTCTCCTATCTCCCCCTGCACCAAACTCTCTGCCATCGCCATCATCATCCACCACCCACTTCCCTGTAGTGGCGAGAAAGTTCATTTTAATTTTGAGACTGAGTGTGTGTGCGCGCACACAGCATGGCACTGTGTGGCGTCTGGGCTCCGCGCTGGCCCTGGTGTGATTAAGTGCACAGTGACAGGTGCGGCTCCCATGTTGGACAGGTGAGGAATCTCAACCTGGCTGTCAGACATGTAGGGAGAGAGAGGGAGGGAGAGAAACGGGCTCTTCGTCAGTATAATTAAAAATCGAGGGTGACACAGATGCCTGAGGCACGATGAGAAAGTTTGGTCTCGTTAGCAGACGTGTCGGACAAACGTGTGTTTTCTTCTGAAAGGTTTTATTCCCCGTATGAAGTAGCGGCAGACAGTTTTTTTTTTTTCCTCCAATTTGTCAGAACGTCCACTGGAACTCAAGGATGATATGATTCAAATTGACACGTCAGTTGAAAGTCACATGACTTTGCAAAAGTCATTACAATGTTCATGCAGGATATGACTTAGCTTACATAAAATGTATGAATATTTTCATTTACAAAATCAGTAGGTCACAAACTTTTTTTCTTTTTCTTTTTTTCTTTTTTTTTAAATTCCGAAAGACGTGTGTTATTGCAGCTGCCGAATTGGTCTCTCTGACGTGTGTGTGTGGTAGAAGAACTATGAATCGCTGTCATCGTGTAGGTTGTAGGGACGTTGGGGTCAGACATACGTTTGATCTCAAACACCGCGCGTTCTACTTCCCCGATTCCACCAAACGAATTGTTTCCGTTCACAGCCCCTGTCACTGATGAAAATACGGCTGTTATCGTTCTCTGCCGTCACACCCATGCTATTGTTTTCGGGCTGACGGAGGTAGGTGGAGGGCAGCAAATCGTGTGCCATTGCGTGCAAGGTGTGCCGCCCTGAATCTGATTAACAAATACGTGCTTGTTTATGGTCATTTTCTCCCAACTATGCAAACACATTTCCTCTGCCTGTTTCACTGCCCGTTCTTGCTCGGCTTATCTGTTTTTGGAGACTTGCCAGCGCACAGAGGCCGTGTTGTTTGTCGGTGAAGTCGGGTTCTCGCCGTCAGAGTCCTCCTGTGTTTTACACAGAGAAGGTGAAACTCCAGCCAGTGTCGGGAACTAATTTGCTATGACTGCAGTAGCCAAGCTGCTATTGTGGTTAATGACTGTTCTAGTTAACAGTCGGGGAGAGGGGTTGCAATTACACCGAGCGTTTGCCCCCGCCCACCCACCCCCCTCCTGCTTTCCCTTTGTCTTCCTCTGCCCATTGCTCTTTCTCTCTCTGCTTACTGCCTGAAGACGGACAAACTACTTCGGTGCTGCCAATTCTTTGGACCCTCTTTTGTTAAAGTTCATGTACTTTTCTAGTGCCGGGTGCAATGAGGTGGTGTAGACCCCCCCCACACACACACACACATTCAAAGGGTGCATTAGTCTCTCACCAGCCATCGCTGGAGAGTACGGGCCTTGACTCCCATCTACAACTTCACACAGACAATTATTGAACGGGTCTTGGAAGTACTTCAGTGCACCGAGGCTGTAATAGAATTGTTGTTTCGCCACCGGACGCCATATTGGTGACCAGCTGGCCATCAAGACCTAGACAGACACGGACATATGTAGTGTACATTATACGGAGCTCTTTACTGAATAATTTACCCAAAGCACAACACATACCCGCCTCACAGCAGCTGCAAGCCTCACATATCATCTTGTCTCCTGTTCTCTCTGTGACACACACACACACACACAGAGACAGACACTGCTGCCTCCCTCCGATTCATGCCTGGCCAAAAATCATGGACTCCCTGGCTCGATATGTGATAGGGATAAGAGGTTTGGCTTTTTTTTTTTTGGTCTGAACAGTACAAAGGAGTCAACATCGCAGAGACATGAAAAGAGTCAGAGCGTGTGGCGAAAGTGTCTGAAAAAGCAGTGGCGCTGGTGGCAGGGGGCAGTGCATTCGAGTCTGGCAGGCTGACCCACACATCTGGAGAAGGCGTTTTGCGGTGAGGTGGAATTAGAGACTAATAACGCAGCTCCTGGTTTCGTGAACACACCCTGTCATAGCAACACCTTCTTAAGCAGAGAGGGCCATCAAGTTTTATTACCGACTTCAGAAAGGTCGGTCACAAACAGAGTATCAAGCACAAATTGTTTGCACAGTTTTGTTGGGGTTTTTTTGCCCGTACAGTCACAGTTTGTAGGATGCTGCACTGGTGTGAAGATCAAACGCTCCAGCACCCCACCTATGTTGATACAACTGCGCCCATTTAAACACAGGTGGCACTACATGATATTAGCTTGTTTGAAAGATCAAATATTTTTGCCTGTTGCCTTTTCAAAAGAAACACAGCAGAGCTCTGTCTTTTGTCAGAGCCGTGGCGCATGATGGGAGGGTTCTTTTACATCCCGTCCAGCCGGCTGCAGCTCAGGCTTTTAACCAGTGGCCTGACAACCTCAGCACTGGACCGCCACAATAACTGTTGATGTTAATCCTATTAGGCTTGATTTAACACTTTACACGCTCATGATTTATATGAATGTTTATTGGTTTTCTGTAATATAATCAGCTCGGGGAAACTTAATGCATTGTTTGGTAATACACGCGTGACTGGAAGCAGGGGGCAACAAACTGTGCTCAGTTTTATTTGAAATCATACACCCTCGTCCAACACCAACACTTGAACTAATTCAATCTTCAAAGTCAATGGAAAAAGAACAATATTTATTAGGATTAGGGGGGACATTTGGTCTGACAGCCTCCTCCCCAATGAGAGCCTAGTTTTTCCTTTGTTGATCGTTTGAGGGTTTAAGATGCATTAGAAGGCAGTGTCTGGATGGATAATGGAAGGTTAGAGACTGTTATTTGATTTAAGTTCAGACACTAGAGATTAATATCTCCATCCTTTGTGCCCCCCCCCCTCCCCACCCCCACCCGCTACCGCCATCGCCCCAGACTGAGAGGCAAGGACTAAAGTTCCTGGGTGTTGGCTTTGATTGCCATTCTTGGAGCCCAACATCAGTCAAGTTCATTGTCATCTCTTTCTTCTGGAATGGAAACTCCTCCTAAACCTTTTGCGCCACAAACCGATTTTCTGCTCATTGTAGTTTGAGTTTGTCTGAGTTTGTCTTCCTTTCCCTCTCTCCTCAGTCACCCAGCTGCAGCAGACCCTGGTTTCCGTTCAGGAGCTCCTGATCGAGCAGCAGCAGAAAATTAAGGAGCTGTCCCAGGAAGTGGCTGCAGCAGAGGTAACATCAGACTCCGTAGGCGGATTTACACTGTAGGCGTCTGCGCCGCATCTCCGAAGATGATCACAGTCATTCGAGTCACAGTGTTCACGCTCGGCATCCGTACTATTTTATTGCGCAGACGCGTTGATTTCCAGAGCAGATCGCTGGGACCAGGAAATTACACGCAATTCAGTGCAGAGAATCGGGTCGACGAAAAGCAAGGTTTTCAAGATAAAACGCCCCAAAGTCACAACGTGTGTAGGAGAGTCACAGGGAGGTCGACGATCAGACACGACACGAGTCATGGATGATGAGAACAGTGTGGTACTTGATACCTCTCAGTCATTTTATCTACTTTTGAAAGCCGATGACAACTGAAGCATCAATCTGGAATCAAAGCCTCGCTCGTGTTTGTTGTTGTTTACACGCTGGCTCATGACTCGTGACTTTGATTTTTTTCCCCTTTCATCATTTACTTTTGCCTCATGTCACTCTTCAGCTGATATCTTTTATTTGCACTTTCCAGTTCCAGCTCTACCTGGCTGGACTTGACTCCGTTCTGTTTGGTTCCAGACATTTCCATTACGGTTCAATACCTATTCAATGTGTGTCGGGATGTCACAGCAACGACTAGCATAACTGCTGGGACGTCATTTCGTACGCAAACACAAACAGCGGTTTCTGAGCGTTCTCACCAGACACCAAACACATGTCTGGACCTCATTGAGGTCACGTGGAATAAACAACTGTATCACCGTGGCCGGTCAGTATGCCGGTAGATTGTTGTGTGAAAGTAACACTTGGGGCTGTCCTCTGTCTTTGGCGACCAGGCTATAGGTTCAACAAATTCGTATAATTGTAATTCTAATGTAATCTAGTTGTTCTAGATCTACTGAATCTCTACAGCGAAGCATCTTTCCATTGAAGACCAACAACGCAGATGAAACGGTTGAACAGCGCAGGCTGTAACGGCCAGCGTCGCTGTAATTCAGATTTACCGACTGCACCTTTCCGATTGGTTATGATCGGTGTTTTCGAGGAAAAACTAGACAGGCAATAACTTAGGAATTAGACAAGAGCTCTGTTAAAGTTGCTGGGTTGGAATGTGAAGATTGATGAGGAGAGAGAAGTGTTTGCTCAAGGCCTCTGTGTACTAAAACTTTGTGTGCCGCCGTCAGTCATAAGTGCCTGAGATAGACAGGCTTATTGAACTGTATATCATCAGAATACACGTGCAGAAAAAGTTGTGCACATCTCATTACGGGACCATAACATTCAACCGTATTGTCGTTTGCCTTGATTTTTATAGACGGCGTTCATAATCTTCCCTGAATCTGAAGTGTTTAGGGGAATCAGACTGAGTGATCGTCCTAAAAACGTACGCGCAAGGATGAAATGTTGCTTGATTTTTATAACACGACTCGTAATCGGCTTTATGTTCTCTGGCCTTGGAAAAAAAAAGAAAAAAGAATCATCTTAGGTAATGTTTTATGTCCACAGCTTGTTGAACACATTGGATGTTTCACTACAGCATCTGGGTAACGGAGGAAAACATATGTGGACACATCTGCTTCGGCTCAAACGAGGAAGAGAAATATTAATTTCTTCCCTGGACCAGATTAATCAACAACCGACGACTCGGCGCTCTGCTTTGTGCCGTTTCAAGTTCTCAGCCACACAATCTCTGAGCGCAAACCATCCGTTTCCCAAATGTGTGAACGTGATCTGATTCGACTCTGTGCTTCACAAGAAACGCTCTCTCTTGTCAGACAGATCGTAGGCCCACTTGAAACATCTCGAAGAGCACATCTCCCTGCCAAGGCTAATTGCTTCTTCCTTGGCCCGTGTTTCAACCCTCCACCATGTTTCCCAACAATCTATCCTGTCGCTTCTGCATGATTCCGCTCAAAGACCAACAGGCACGCAGACATGAAACCCGACAAACCGGCATCTATCATGGGACCTCCTCGACAGACTTATGGGATATTGTTTTCCTTTCATTTATCATTTCCAAATCTCAGAATGGATTAAAAAGTGTCCACTTCATTTGCTGTGAGTGCCTTGTTGGAGAGTCGGAGTGTATAAAAAGTCTATTTCACATCAAAACACCCATTAAACAAATCATAAACTCTGCTTTATAGTCATAGTGTTGATCTTAAATTTTCCCCGCGAGTCGGCACAAGGCCCTCTTGTTGTCTCTGGCCATGGGGAAAATTGGGAAATTGTTTTCAGGTCCAGGATGCTTGATGAGAAACACATGTTGGAGCTGGTGAGCTACTTATCATTCACCGTTTGTGGCTTTCAGGGTTTGCCTCACCACGCCGCTCAAAGCGCGCCACGCTTAGCAATTATACCTCTCAACGCGGAAATGTGTCTTTAACCCAAAACACATGGAGATTTCTGTTTCCTCGGCTGCTAAGTAAACATTTCTTTTAGTTTGGAAACCGCTTCGTTGTAGAGTGAGTGTACCGAGCCTCAACTGGTGGGGACCTGACTCGTGCTTGTGCGCACGTGCTGATGCTCACTTGCAGACTTCAGCTTCGCTCTTTTTTCCCTCTTCACCCAGTTATTGGACTCCAGTGCTGTTAAAACAACCAGCTCATGGATAGATTTGCCTCAGCTTTATTTATCCTCCATGTAAAGCAGCCACGTCTATTTCTGCCCCATTATCATTACAAATCTGCCTGTTAACTGTGTTTGCCCGGCTGTCTCAACACACTGATCATTCTCTTTATTAGTGGATACTACACTGAAGATTGGAAACCGCCTTCTTGCTTGCGCGAGACAAACTGCCAGTGGGAAAGAGCATAAATAGAGTGAAATCAATTGCACTGTACCAGTGTTTCCACTCAAAAACACTCCTCTGGGGACTTCCTTTTCAAACTAATTCCATCATAAATATACATGCAGAACATGAAAAACACACTGTCTGCCGGCAGAGTAACTGTGAATTAATTTGCCTTCAGACACTCTTAAACAAGGCTTGTTAAAGATCTTATCTTGTTGCTAATGGTCCAGAGGCGTTTATCTTCATTTAGCCAGATGCGTTGCCATCCATGGTGCTGCTTGAGTTGAGTTTTTTTTTTTTTTTTCTTCTCCTGAGCTTCTAATGTATGTTTCTTTTGGTTACTTTCTTTTTTTTCTTTTCTTGACGCACTCAGCTAAGCAGCAGAAAGAGGCAACATCTTTGGTAAATCTTCTTTGTACAGTTTTAATACAGAAAATAGAATAGCTTACTAGTTTATGATTCAAGGTGAGCTTCCTTATATTTTATTTTACTTACGTATATTTATTTGAATTATTTGAATTTTAGGAATATATTCAGTCACATTATCTAAGGACTCTAGACTAAGTAGTTACTGCGTCATACATATATACACAGTTGTTACTACTGCATAATTACAGCCTTCAGTATTTCTGGTAAAATGTGATCATCGCAGGGTTTAAATTTAGCCTTGTGAAGACAATCAGCGCCGGTCTGTCGATCTGATGATATGTCTATTGAGATAAATAAAACGTTTCCATATTTTAATGCGAAATCATCACATCGTAGAAACTCCTGTGGTCCGTTTGACATTCATCAGCACCTCAGGTCCAGCGTTACATTCAGTCCCTGCAGTCGCCGATACCCGACCACTCAGCCTGCAGACAAGCTCCTTGTGCACTTAGCACACGAGTCTTACACAGCATGTGTGCGCACACGGTATCATAATGTATCTCAAGGCTGTTATTCTGTACTGGCTCAACATTTAATTAGGTTTCTTTAGACTTAATAAGACATATGTCAGAGGTAGTGTTGTGTGACAAGCCTTGATGTGAGATAATATATGGTGCTGCTCTGTAGATAACGCATATTATGTACGTAGCATGAAGTTAACGATTATTTCCCCTTGTGAAGTGGCATTAGCATATAAAACCATCACATTTCAGACACTTTTTTTTTTCTACAGTTGATTCTTTGCTGCGTAAATCTTAAACTCAGCCCATACAGCGTTTTTTCACGGTGTAAAATGAGAGAGAAACAGAATCCAGTCTTATTATACAGCTGCCTTAGGGAGGCAAGGGATTAAGATGGTTCTAATGAGGTGACTGCTGTAATAAGAGTGTCTTCAGCCGGCCTCCGATGCAACACCTCTAAAATATGGCTCCTTATCTTCACGGTTTAGGAGCCGATAACAGCTGTGTAAAAAAAAAAAAAAAAAAGCTCCTTACCCTCCTCGTCTCCTTTTCTGTATCCCTTCACTTCTCCTCCTCTGCCTCCTCCTTCCACTGTAAATGACTCTGATCCCTTTCAGATCTGATTCAATTAATTTCTCTTAAATTTAATTACAAGCAAAAGAGTCCAAGTTATCCCTCTCGCCTCAATAGGGGGTCCACGCTTCCGAAGAAGCTTCCTCTGATTAGTCAGGAGAGTCTTAATTACACTTTTATTCCACTTTCTCTCCTTGTCTTTTACCACAAAAAGGCTATTCCACTTTTCTTGAAGTCATTTTGTAGGAATACACTTATCTACAATACTGGTTCACACCTTTTTTGGGATTGGTTTGACACTTCCGACCGGCCTTCACTCCCTGGGTGTTTGGTGTTTCAACTGCTTGTTCTCAGAGACCTGAACAGACATTTAGTGATCTGCAAAAATTCAACCAGGCTGATCTGCTGATTCTGGTGAGTTCATTTCAGAATTCACCATAAAACTGTTGTAAAGTAGCAGTAAGGTTTTGTCATCGCGTTCAGCTGCTGCCACCTTGTTTTCCTCTAAACCCTTTTGTCAAAACTCAACATTTTATTGCTTCCTCTGTCAAAGTCCTGGCTATCCCCAAAAAGTGCTGCAGAGACAGATTTTGGGCAGCAATTTGCCATTCAAATACTTTGCTATTATACTCTGTAGATAACACGCCTTTTATAAAAGACAAAAAGAACAAAACAAACTGCTACGCTATGGTCTGTCTGCTTCATGAATGTGGCTATTGTTGAGGACCGAGTCATTATCCAAAACACTGGACACTGGCCTAACCTTTTCTAGATAGTATGGAAACTTATGTAAAAACAGCATGTTTCACACTCACCACCACTCACTGAGCATCATAAAGCTGTAGTCGGATTGTTTGTCCTTTCCAGCAGTAGGCCGTTGTGTAGTTGTTAAGATGACTGATGACCTGACGACACAACAATGCCAGGCTTTTAGCGTTTGCCATATTTGTTTACCCTGTAGCTGGTGTCCTTTTTTTTTTTGTCAAAGCCTTATTTAATATTTTTATGGCGTGCACGGTGAGAAATGTGGTGCTGTTGAAAGCTGCATGTTGACTTTGGGCTGGGGCCCTTTTGTATGTGCCTTGGTGACAATTGTGTGTCTCAATTGTTCCTACAGGCCTCATCTGCAACCACCCGCATCCTGGACGGCCAAACCGTTGGAGAGCTGAAAGCTGAAATAGCCTCTTTGAAGGGCTTACTGCTCAGCAGGTACCACCACCCATCGGCCTTCCTGTGCAGTACCTCTAATCCAAATGGGATTTTTGGTTTATTTTCTGTCCACATCGCATTCTGTTGCTCCTTTCAATTAATCTTACATTTGTCATCAGCCAAGATGTCTGATATTCTTATTTGTGTCTTTGTAGCTTAACTGAAAGTCAGATTTGATGTTGAGGGTCTGAGATCTGCATCCTATGTAAAATGTTGGATTGGAGTAGAGGCTTACAGGGACTAAGAACCCATCCTTCCTTCCTAACACACCAGGTTTTAGGACTGTGACACTTTAGGTTTGTGTTCAACTTTACACCAGTGATGTCTTTTGGCAACTCCTCGCCAAATTACTCAAAATCACCTGTGTAGTTTCAGTGTCTTTTTCCAGGACCCCATTGATCTCACAGGGGAAAACAGTGTATATGTTACAGGTGTTGTCAAAAAACAGGTAATATGCAAACTACCTGTTTTCAGGTAATGTGCTACTACGTCTAGCTAGCTAGCTACCGTTATCACAGCTAGCCAAAATGCCTAGCTAGCTAAAATCGGCTAGCTAGCACTAACCCTAACCTGTACAACCCGGAAGGAAATATTTAATTTAAATATAATACCAATACTGCTAATACTTGAATGGCTGTCGACAGACACTTGTTGAAACACAACAGGTGAAACTCACGCTACTTACGTTCTAATTCTGTCTAATTTTTGTTTGTGTTTTTATCATTTTAACAAACATTCCCATCTTCTTTCCTCAGCTGCTTAGACGGAGAAGTTGTTTCATACTATAGACGCAGGAAAGTTTGTGTACAAATGAATAAAAGACCAAGTAGCATCACATCGCTCTTCCAAATTACCTTCACGCTTACATTATCATTAATCTCAAATGCGTTTTAGGCACAATCTCACAGGCACTAGAGGTTATAATGCTGATTGCACCATTTCTTTTACTTCACAACTTGCTTCAGCCAATTAGCATACTGCAGGCATCAGCTTGTCTCCTGTAATTTAATGCTTTTATTGGTAAGCAAGATTACCACATGTACAATCGCTCCTATGCAACTTTAAAGCATGTCATGCATGTGAATAAAAGATATCTATACGGAAGCATTAATGTGAAGTGAAAACACCACTGTCCTGATCATAAAATATACACATGCTATCTGTTTTTATCTGCCACATTTTGAATGAAAGCACTGCACAAACAACATGATTCACACCTTCCATGTCCTCGTTCCTTTGAGCTTTGTTCCTCAATCTCGTCAGCTCAGCCAGACCCATTAGCATGCATGATTACATATCGGTGTCTATAATGAAGCCTGAAGATGGCGTGTACATCACAAAACCTGCAAGGACGAAAAAAACTCCTGAGAACAGGCTGGCGGAGCATGTTTGGTTCCCCCTCGCACGTCCTAATCAGCAGTAATCCCTTTGTCATTTGCTTTCTTGAATTCATCAAGACTCTCATTGTGAATCTTCTGGCTGACGCTGCTTGGATCTCCATATAAAGGCTTTGAGCAGATTGTGGGGGATGTTTAGGGTGTCGCTGCAGTTTATAGCTGCGTCTCCCCATTTAGCTTTTAAGCTAGCAAATGATTGCATTGTGCTCTTATTGCTCTTTTCACCCATTTTCTTCAGAGAAATATTGTGGACGCAGCGGAGATGAGTCATTTCTTTCTTATCCTCTCGTAGGAGACAGTTTCCCTCCACTCCCACCGTTCCCAAGATTCCCTCATGGCAGATTCCCCTGAAGCCGCCTTCGGCGTCGGGCTCCCAGTCCGTCAACCACAGCAGCAGCGACATCTCTCCCGTCAGCGTTGAGTCGACCAACTCCTCCCCCGTCAAAGATGCCTGTCACAGCCCCCACGAAGCACTGGGGGGGCCCGACGGAGCCCGTGGTGTCAATGGGGATTCCGCCACTGTCGACCTGGAGGGAACGCTACCCTTGGACCTGAAAGACCAGGTCCGCATGGAAGTTCAGGGGGAGGAGGAGAAGAAGGAGGAGGACGATGTCAGCCATATAGACGAGGAAGAGGAGGAGGAGGAGGACGGAGTAAGCATGCAGACGGAGGACCGGCGGGGTGGAGACGGACAGATTAACGAGCAAGTGGACAAGCTGCGGCGGCCAGAAGGTGCTAGCAATGAAAGCGAGGTGGATTAGACCGGTCAAACACACGTCTTGAGCTTCCACTCGCTCTGTCTGCTATGGTCCTCACAGGGGGGCCTCCTCTCGTTTCTGTCACATGTTAATCGTGAGCAAAGTGAGGGATTGACGTCGGGGGAGAGAAATGCAAAACTGTCTTACCTTGATTGACTCGAGTGCTTGCTCGGGGAGGAAGTTGTGTCTGGCGGAGCGCACCGAGGAGCAGCAGTCTGATCGGAACGAGGCTTCATGCAGTTCTAACCTTATGTAAATTGCCGTTTTTAATTCACATGATTCCATCAGATCACTTTCGGCCTAAAACCGTCATTTCCAGAGAGGTCAGGAGTCATACGTTGGCTCTCTCTGAGTTCGAACGTGCTTCTCGGGAAGCATTAGCAGAGTTTGTCTCTGTTTTTGATGGCGATAGGAGAGGACAGGCTCTTCCAGGGCCGGAGCTTTTAGCCTCTTTTATGTGTCCTTTTGCATTGGTGTCAGTCTGTCAATAATTCACGAGGCCAGCAGGGTGGCGTTTGGGTGAAATAAAAGCCCTGAAATTCAAGATTAGAAAGTGATGACTGGCTTTGTTCCATGCCGGTGTCAGTGTGTTCATACGCTCAAAGGAGGGGAAGATAAATGTTTTTCCCCTTGCGTCGCTCTTTTCACTGAGGGCTTAATTGTGCATCTTTGCGTGTGTGCGTGTGCGTGGCAGGAAAACCCAGACTGTCTGCTGTTCTGTATCTGTGTCTCCAGCAGGGCAGCTGATTTGGTTTGTGAAGTATGTTAATAATCAAATGATCAACAAATAACAGATGTATTAGTTCATGCAGCTTGAAAAGTCAAGGAGGCTAAAAGCGGAAATCTAATACTGAAAGCCCAGTCGCGTTGTGTTATTCTCCGAGACGAAGCCTCCAGTCCAAATTATGTAGAGCCTCCTACGGTGAGTAATCTTTACAGAAATTGTGCCTATATTTCGTAATTAAGCTACAGTAAGACAACGGCTGCCGCAAATGGAAGTCGCAGAACTTGTGTGACTGTTCTTTTTTTCTTTTTTTTCTCGGTGCGGGGGTGGATGGGGGAAGCTGAAAAATGCCCCGTGATTGAAAAGGAAAGTAATAAATGAATACTTGACTTATCGAATTACTCACTTTGTCTCCAGCTCACTGCGATCGAGGCCACGAGTGAGAAGGAGGAATATCGTCGTTCGTATCATTTCAATGACGGAGGCACGGAAAAGGTCGAGGCCATTTCTGTGTGACACCTGTCCAAACAATCAAAGGAGTTTCACATCTGCACCCAATGACCTGACTTGTTGTTCATTTTGATTTGTCATTAAATAGTCTGAGCGGAGGAATTGTGTTGTGAAATGAAAGAACAGAGGGGAGAGTTTGACTTTGATTCATCGCCACTGTAAATTCAGTCATCGCTGTACTGTGACCTGCTGAATAAGTCTGTACATTTATCATCGTAGTTAAAAGTGTACATAATTGTAATAAATTTGCTTTATTCAGAATTTGCTTCATGTCCATTTCATTACAACACAACTATATTTATTTTATTTTATTTTATTTTATTTTTTAACGATACATAAATTACACATAAGCCAGTTCCAGAATGAGCTTGGACTGTTGGTCCATTTGTCCCCAGCTGGCGTTTAAGGCTAAAGTTTTGGTTGGATTTCTTCTCCAGTGGTCTTCATTAAGCAGCTCATGAACAGAAGCATCTGTTGTTAACACGTCGTCGCCATGAACCTCGATCACAGCAGCTTCATGTGCTGCCAGGAAGTGTTTGCGTTGTCGGTGAATGTCCGGATACTATGCTGTCAGCGTAGTACGGACACCGTTCAAACTGGAGACTGGAGACAAACAGTAGAACCAAACGTGTGCTGCATCATTATTTCTGAAATCTGAATCATTCACCGTCAAACGTCCCACCGTCCATCGAACTTAGGCTCGCTCAATCAATTATGCATCGTTGCATAATAGCAGAGCTCCACGCATTAATAAACGTATCTGTTAGCAGCCACAAAAGGTATGGTCACGTGTTTACCTTGTCTGGACGTTGGTATCAAATTCAAAACCACTTTTTCCTTTGTGTGTTTGCCAGTTTGTG
>JBBMJM010000001.1:6157156-6169414 GCA_037832705.1 Centriscus cristatus | reverse complement strand
GAAACAAACGATGACGAGTACCTTTAATATTTTTCTGCAATTTCATTAATTTGTGTGTGATTTCAATGAATTTGAATATATTTAAAAACAACACTCTAGGAGACACTGTTAATTATAAAATGAAACGACGCGATTACAGATAAATACCTACAATAATCCCTGATGACAAACAGTGTTCATACTTTTATTAAACCAAACCAAACGATGCTCTTCAGGGCTTTAAAGTTCACGCTCTGTCTCCCTCTGACCTCGCCACTTCTCTGTTCCTCCTTCCGATAAGTCGTCAGTTTTCATTGTAATTTCAGGTGAAATGATTAACGACAGCCGTTGACCAGATGACAATGAATAGTTCATAAGACAAACCTCATATTTGCCTGGCAGTTTCTTCCGCAGTGACATGCAAAGTGCCACTGGACCATTCATTCCAAATGCCCATACACTGTAAACAATGTGGGGAAAAAAACAACAACTTTGAATTGTCACTGAGTATTGCAGTAAAAGGTGAGTGTGTGTGAGTGTCATTTACTGGTTGAAAAAAAAAAGAAAAAAAAAAAGGAAATGAACACGTTTATGGCTGTGAACTACAATCTAGAGACACGCTGTCCTGGCATCAGTTCCTGGGTTCTGTCAAACCTCTGATCGTAAAACAGGTTTGGGATGAAATGCTAATACCTCGCTCTGTTCACAACCCACATGAAAGACAATGCCCTAAAAAGTGTTTGTATCAAAAGGTACAAGGTTGGTTTGTATCCAACAATGAACTGCAAACACCTCTCTGGCAACCGTCAGTTAGGAGAAGAAGAAGAAGAAAAGAAGAAGAAGAAGAAACCAAACACTGTAAAATAATATGAGACAAAGTCTAAATCTTTATTGTTTTTCTTTGATCACACTCAATGTGGATCTTCACACAAAGGAAATATCACGACCTATTGTTATAAATATAAAGTTAAAGTTAAACATTACATTTTGACCTCACTGACGCACAAACAGGTGGGTTCTGGGTTCTACTAAACTTTGAAAGCAACTTTAAAGTTCCAGAGGATTCCGGTTGAAAACGGGTTGTGTAAGAACTGCAGTCGGTGTAGGTTTGGGTTTACACGGCGATGTCCACAGGAGGGAGGGTTTGTTCGTCCGTGCCTCTGGCCCCTCGAGCTGCCGTCTTTGGGGGCGAAAACCATGACTTTTCAGGAGGATCTGTGGGGATTTTCGTTTGATGTGGTGTGTGCGTATTGTATTGAGGGCAATGTGGAGTGTGTGTGTGTGTGTGTGTGTGTGTGTGTTTGCAAGCGACATGGCAGGGGTACATCAGTCAAAGGGCTGTGGGGCCAGACGTTGGGCTGCCCCTGACAGCGCACTCCAGGAGGGGCTGGTCTGGTGCAGGGCCGGCTCCGAGTCCTCCGTTCCCCCGGACAAAAGCCAGGGCCCAGTTGAAAGATGTGAATTCAGGGGCTTTTGTCCCCAAAGCCCAGGGACATGCCGAGTGAGAAATCTGACCTTTGCCGAGAGTCCGACTGTGTTTTTTTTGAACCCGCCTTGTCTCTGGCGGTCCAGGGCAAAGCGTGAGTGAGCTGGCGTGGGGTGGAGCGTGGAGGTTCTGCCCTCACTGGTGGAGGGCACAGGTGGCGGTCCGGCCCTGGAGGAGCGTCCGGGAGCTCGGCGCTGCGGCCGCGTCCAACTTTGAACACAACAAACCTAACTAGTTTGCGCGTTTCAAGCAGACAACAGGACAAATGTATTCTTGGTATTCAGCGCCATGTTGTTGTCAAATTGGCAGGAAATTGAATGTGTAAAAGCTTAATTCTAAAGCAGGAGCTTTTAAAGGGGGATTCAACGAGAGTTCACCAGTGTCTTATCCGAGGTTGTCTGCCATGTGGGATATTATTCCCTCTCACGTCTGTTTGCGCTGCATTATATATTTATTTATTTTGGCAAAGACGGAGCAGAATATTAAACTTACAGCCGGTGCCGAGGACGGCAACGCACCACTTCTCGACGATCAGAACTCGCATTACTCCCGACAATGATTCCTCAGAATCCCATTTGATTTTTTTAATTGGCGTACATATAGATCTACAGACGTACACTGCGAAAGTCACACGGCAAAATCTCATTATAGGTGCACCGTTTGAACGCAATTAACATGGTGTTTGTATGAGGCATAAGGTATATTTGTGTGTCAACACGCTGTAATGTCTTACTTTTATTTGTGCAGCGTTTATGATGTTCCGTGAATTATGATGTTGTGCGTTACTCGGCAGCCGTGTGCTGAGAGCAGAGATTCTGTAGATAGAACAGGCCCGTGTTTTTGAGTCATATATTTTTCTTGACACTGCTTTCATCCCCCGGCCGTAATCATCATATCCCCCCCCCACACACACACACACACACAGTGCCTCTCCCGGATGCAGACATCCATAATGCAATCTTCCTAATTTTGATCCCTCGCAATCTGGTTTTTAAAAGGGAGGGGAAAAAAGGGGACATATTTCTGAAGGCTCGCTCGGTAATCGTTTTAGACAGATAGCCTTTCCCATCTCAGATGAGCAAATATTTGTAAACCAGCTATCTAATGGAAAATTATAGTGAAATTAGAGTGAAATTCATGACAGCGAAATGCGATTATATGTAATTCTATTATGCCATCTTAGCCCACACAGCATATTTTTGTAGCGTTTTCTTTCCATAAATACCTATGCCAGGGGTCCTGCTAATCAAATAAAATTGAAATTCATCTCCCCATTAAATTCAATTAGCTGCAATTTCTAAAGCCTAACAAATATTTTAATTACTAGATTACAAAATTCTCCCTAGCCAGATTCGGCAGAGAAAAAGTGCATCTCCTACATGTGAAAAAACAAACCCACTGGAAGGAAATTGTTGATCAAAAAAGATATCCAGGGGAAAATAACATTAGGGAGAGCACTGGGGCCCTTGTTCAGCGAGTCTGGGCGGAGAGTGACGTGTGCCAAGCGCGAGGCTCTTGGGCCAGAGGAAATGAACTTAGCCGAGGTTCTCTCTGTCTCTAAATGTCTGCCCTCAGAGTTATTATGCTGTAATTGACTAATTGACACCTTAATTTCATTTATGGGGCTCCTGTGTTCATAAAGCAACCTCTGGGTGGGGCAGTGGTCCAGTGTGGAAGCAAGTCCACATCCAGGACAGCAGGTAGGGCCTCAGGCCTTCTGTTCTGTCCTCGGCAGATGATGACGACGCGTTTGGTAATGAAACAGTCAGGAAGAACATACTGACTTAGCAGAGGCTTAACAGCATCTTACTCGTATGTTCAAATCCCTCTGATGCATGCTGATGGCTAATAATCATGCATGTCCAGCCTCGCAATCTGTCGCAGCCAACACACATGACCTCTATCCGGGTCGAAGGAGTTTATCTCCAGAGTTGAAACTCTTACACAGGAGATCGGTCTGGGCTGGAAACTGGGGGGTGACAACTGTATGGTCGAAGATCAGTTCACCAACTCCGCTGTTCAAAAACTATTCATATTATCATGATAGTTAGCATATTTGAAGTTGGAAGCTACAATTGGAATATGTCCGGTACGAATGTCACATATGATCGTCCGGGACGTCACCCATGAAGTTGATGCACGTTGTTCAAAGAGCGTCATGTGGACCTGGACTACGAGGAGTCCGAACACACACCTCCATTCACCGTATTACGATGAGCTACGTTAGCAGAGGACCAGACAACGCAGTCAACAACGACCTCCTCCGACACTGAGCAAAGGTTTACTGTTCCATTCGTCCCATTACTAGTGGACAATCAACCGCCTTGACCACAGATGGATGGACATCAGTGGATGTGTATAATGAACAAAAAAAAAAAACAATATTAAAAATTCTAATATCATTGTGATTTTCTAATCTTTTTTTTTTTTGTGTGTGTGGGGAGGGCAGAATCAACAGCCCCAGTTGCTGGTATCTTTGCGTGTAGGCTGCTAACCGGACAGCTCAGGGGTCTCAGGTCAACCACCAGGTCTATTTCCCAGCCACCTCCTGCTCCTGCCGTGGGCCACTAAAATAACAGCCCAGCACCCTCTGCAGACTACAAAGACACATCTGAAAAGGCACCTGCTGCTTTTATGCACTTTAGCCTCCTTTGGCAGCTCGTTCTGTCCGTCACAAAGCACCGACTGGAAAACGGTGAATTATTTAAGTGTGATGTCTAATTGTTCCGAGGGAGACATCTTGTTTCTGGAAAGTAAACAGGTCTGTGTACGGTGTAATTCAGCCGGTGTCGGACTTCGAGTGGCTGGGTAAATATGACCAAACTGAAACTTTAATCTGCTTTTTCCACACCCAAGCTGGCTGGGTATTAAAGATAATCTGTTTTGTGTGTCATATGGTGGGAGATATAGATGGAGCTAATTTTTTTAGAGACAAATCTGATATTTGTCAACTGGTTGAAAAAAACCTGGGGATTTTCTCCTAATCCTCCCTTGGATGTGAAGGCGCGTTAACAGCAAAATGCAGATGGTGTTCTGTGCACGGAGAATACCCAGCACTCGGTGCAGTGCATACGGAAAGGAGCACCCTCGCCCCACTAGGGCTCAACACAACCTGCAGATAGTGAACTCCCCCCACACTCCAGAAACAAAACTCTTCTACAGAGGAAGCACACTAGTTTATTCCAAAGCGCTGTCTGTGCAAAATACATTTCTTGGTTGTTTTGTCTTTACTTTTTGTTGCGGGCTGATATAACATCCGTACTTCTTGGCTGGTGTTCATCAAATATTCAGTTGCAACTCAATTCCAATAAGGAAAAGAAAACAAATTATAAATAAAATGGAGGCATGAATCTTTCAGGATCCTCATTCTGACTTTCCCTCGCAGTGTTTCTGTCTTTATTTTGTCATATTAAGCAGTTTTGCTTTCCGTTCTCACTGCTGGGCATGGATGATGTCAGGCTGGTGGGAAGAGACCCAGAAACACGTTTCTAGTGTTTTTAGAACACGGTGTCTTCAGTAGGATAATTATCACCTCTGCGATACTCTTTACTGTGGGACTCTTACACAGGTGTAGTATGACTGATCACCTCAGTGCCGCCAGACGTCCCCCGATTTGCACCCCCGATCGTGTCTGACATTTCGGGAAGATATTTGCTCGTGTCACTTTAGCACTGAAATGCAACATGTCCGAGCACTTTGGATGCATTCCCCGAGTACTTTGTGCATATGCATTACATTTCACGTTCTATTGATAGTCATTCTTTGGACTTGCACACACATGTATTTAGTACAACGGAGTGACTGAGAAAAGACTAACACAACAACATATACGTGGAAATGTTATAAAAGTTTGTTGAAGTTGAATGTCAATGAGTTTTGACTAGCACTGATCATTTAATAAGTGGTGTTGTGGTAAAGTCATGCACTTGGTAAATAAATGGGCTTAAAACCTTGTCCTGGTTTTGACAAAACTATATTTTTTATAAAACAGGAAAAGGAAAGCAGATCTCTTGGCAGCGTCAACGTAACTTTTCAATACTTTCACTTGTGGGATGTTGTATTTCCATCATCCAAAAAGCACTGGTCCATCTGAGACAGTCATTACCTAATAAACAAATACATAGATAAATGTATTTTTCTGTCCAGGTATGTCCTCATTGAGAACGACACAAGAAAACGTTGCTCAGAAGAAAATGACACGGGCCCTTAGTCGGCAGTATTGTGTATTTGCTCAATACAAGATAAACTCACTTCTATCGATCAGAACAAAAAAAAAGAGGGTTGACATTATGTGCACAATGAAATTCAGCATTTTTTTAACCTTCGCCAATGCTTGTCATTCGCTTGTAAGATACTTGTATAAATACACACTAGTAAGAAGAGACAGGGTTTGAAAAAAAAATCACTAAAGCTCTTTTGCTATAATTGGCTAAATAGCAAGGGCAGCAGAAAATTTACAGCAGGCAGACAACAGTGTGAAGGGGACTCGGTCACAGAGCAAAACTAAGCCCTCAGCACCAGCAGGGGAGGACGCGAGCCTGAGCAGACGAGCAGGAGTTGTAGGTGCCTGTCGGGTGTGTCTTCACTCACGAGGCACTTGTCTGTCCCGAGCTCTGACGCTAAGCTGCAGATCACAGTCCATTTTCTGGACAAGTTAAGTAAATAACCCCGGCGAGCATGCAAAAGACGGTGACAGGGATAGAAAAATCCCTCAAAGTCACAGTGGCGATACTCTACTAAATCCAATCAAACTGAGGGAGAGAGGGGGTGTGGGGGTGGAGAGGACTAAAGCAGGGAGGAGGATATCCTTTCTGCTGTCTGTGTGTGTGTCCAACAGCATTGATGCAATAACACCTCTTTCAGTGTTCAGCCCTTCTCAAAGGACAGGCAGGGATAACACTTTAAACCCTGTGGCTTTATCTCCTGCAGATTTTCCATAAAATGCCAAGCCAGGGAGCCGGGGCCATGTGACTACCATGTAGGTCAGGGCAGACGGGGGGTAGCAAGCACGGGAGGTGAAGAAGTGAGGGAGGATGGGAGGGTTGTGGGTTTTTTTTAAGTAACTGTGGAAAATAGAAAGCAGCCGCGGCAGATAAGATCACTTAAGCTTCTGCGTGTATCTGTTCACAGAAGACAACAGGGCAGGCAAATCCAAACACAGAGACTGAAGGCTGAAAATCAATATTCAGTTTTTCTACAATGTTTCTAGAACGATTTTGGAACGGCTCACTTGCATTTCAAGAAATGAAGATGGACAATTTTGGATAAGGTTCATAATATCTGTCCTATCATCTTGTGTGGAACGTCGAAAAGATCTAGATCTAGATCTAGAATGGTCATGTGTGTCCCTCAAGGTGTCACATGACAAACTTTTCCGAGTCTCCTAATATCTGAATACTCACTCAGGATTATTACACGCTTGCTTTTTAAATGGGGTCTGGTCATGAGGGGATGGACTGCTTCACACTGTATCGGACTCTACGTAAGCACGACTGCAACAAAAGTCTGTCTACACCAGAGAGACTTTTCCCCTCAAAGGTTTTCAATGTGCCGCTAAGCTGTGCATCTGCCAGGAAGTCTCCACCATGATGGCGAGTCGTCGTTGCAGCACTAAATGCTACGAGCAGTAAGAGGATTGGTATTGTTAGTTCTGGTAAGGCAGCGTGTCTATTAGTCGAAGTCTGAGCGGCTGATGAGCATGGAAATTAATAGTGATACCACTTATCCCACACTTCACGGCCTCTTCACTGATAAATCTATATCTCTACAATATGATATGAACACCAGCGTGTGATAAACAACTGCCTCGCAACTCAAAGCTCTAGTGCGTATAAAGCCTGTATTTATACAGGTAAATCCTCAAATATGAAGGTCCAGGTCTTCACTTATAAGGACGATTTCCTGGCGGCTTGGTTGATCATTATCTGTGACATTTTCAGAATATTGAAATATGCGAAATATGTCAATATTCTTCTGTTCAATAGGCTTGTATAATTGAACTAGGGGCCCTTAGTTTCCATATGCTGAAGGCAAGAGTTTCCCAGTGGAATACCAGCGGCACTTGATGGAATACAAACCACACACAGGATGGGCTGTCGAATGACCTTGACTCACTTTTGATCTACACCCTTAACGCATTCAATCATACCCAGGTGTACATGGTACAAAGGTGTCCCAAAATATGCATGGATACCAAATGTTCCGGCAGCAGCTTTCTGTCACATCTGAGCCTACTGACCTGCTCTTTTTAACCTGGCCTCAATCAAACACAAAGGCACTATCCCTATGAAAATAATATTGATCAAAAATAGCATCTATCCATGCATAAGAGCTTGTTTCAATTGATTTTTCCTCTGTGAGCTAAAAAAAAATAATGGAGTTCATGCGAATTACTGGGTGTTTACCTTCAATTCATCAACACAACCCACCTAATGCTTGTGGTTGCCAGGGCAACGCCAACAGATTGTGTCTGTTTTTCATCAATCAATTCCTTTAATGCACTTATACCAGTGTCTACTCTGTAACATACAACACTCGGTGGAAGTCAGCAGTGCTCTAACTAGGTGGTTTATAGCAGCAATGTGCAGCACACGGGGCTCTGGAGTTGCTGCACATTTCATTCACATCGCACAGAAACCACTGTGCTTGCCAATGCCAGTGTAACCATACATGTTACAATCTGTGGTTGTTACCGCTACCAAGGAGGTTGCGTCTCTCTGTCTGTTAGCTACTTTACGATACGACACACAGGGAATTACAGGGAAGGGAAATCCCATTTACCTAAACACATTCAGTGTAGAGTTACAGTCAAGTCTAGAGTTATCATTCCGCCCTCGTCTGCCAACTCTGAGCGCCAAAACTACTGATCCTGACTCGCAAACATCTTACCAGATGATCCTAAGAAGAATGCATTACGGTTCAGAACTTTTTGAATTGTTCCCTGTACACTGTTCAGCTATTTAATTCATTCTGCCAGCGCTACAGTGCCATTATGCTAACGTTACCTCCTTGCTAGCATGTCCACCTAGGAAGCTGCAGGCGTTGGCTTTTTGCGGAAACTGAGCATGTAATGATGCTACTGTAAGATAGATAGAGTCACTGGCAGGGGCATGTTTTCACTGGCAAGGAAGGAAAGTATGACACAGTCTGAAATGTAGAGTAATTTAGGTGTGACACAATCAAGCAGTGAATTTGTCAAATCGCTGGCAGGTCTGTTTTGTTTTTTTTTTGTTGTTTTTTTCTTGAGTGGTGGCCATTATAGGATGGTTGACAGGAAAAATGTTGAAATGTAACAAATGTCAATGTCTATGTTTCTCAAAGCAATCCCAGTTGTCACCGTATTGTACGGTTTGATGTATTTAATCTCAGTTCCAACACTCAGTGTTATGACAGTTTTCCTAAAGCTTTCTGATGTCAGGTATTTATGCACTAAAGGTTTAGTATTACACTGGTCTTGCCTCATTACACGTTTGTCGGACGTTTTTATCACGTTTAAATAAAACAGCTTTCTCAATAGATTACGCTGACTAATAGGCTACCTTCAGAGGCTAATAGTTTCATGAGCTCAGGGAAAACGGCAATGCTTACACTGCTCAAATCTAGTAACGCTCTTCCAGAAAAAAGCTGTTACCCAAATGTGCAGCTTCCAGTGTTCACCTTCTTTAAGATAGAAGTCATTATATCACATTTATCTGACAAAAAACAAACAAACATGGCAACACATCAAACATGTTGTTGTAAGTAGCAACGGAAGTAGAGTAAGATTTCAGATCTGCTGCAAGGGGGTATCAAAGTCAGTAAATGGTTTACAGCGTGCAATATAGCATTAAAGCTGGAAATGCACTAAGGTATGAGCCATGGGGTCCAAATCTCATACTGACGGGAAAGAAAGAAGGAAAAAACTGACTTTTCTGAGAAAGCCCCGCTTCAAGAAACACCACCTCCCAATTAAGCCTCAAGCAAAGGCAGTCTAACCTCTTTTAGTAAAAAGATATTACAACGTGTGAATCGACTTTGCAATTTGCAAACGTGAAAAGAAAAAAAAAGAACTGCTGATAGTTTAAAGAATTTATGACATGCTGGCATTAGGTTAAGTGCAGCTGAGATTATATGAAAGATCTATTTAGGGGGGGGAAGTTGAAAGAAAATGTTTCTGAATGAATTTAGACTGGCGTATCCAGGAGCTCGCTTTAACCCTTGGACACAGACATCGGCTGATTTTCTCCCCTGCCTTGGTGAAAATTACTGACGTTGGTGTTCCAGGGTGAAGAGGTGCACAGGTCAGAGATGATCATAAAGGCAGAAGAACTGTACAAACGCTTCCATCATTTCCAATTTCTCAAAGCTCAACAGTCTTCACTATCCACTATCTATGGCTGGAAATAATACGATGCTCCATCTTTCAAAGATGTACTTTTCTTAAAGCATTGTTGATTGCCCTGTGTCCATTACTTGGAAGGATTATGATAATATTCCACATTGTGCTCGGTGTGATGCACAGGAAATTCAATACTCAAAAGGTTAATGCAATCAATTAGGATGACAAAGGAGTAAAGTAAAACCCTCCTGCTTGTGGAAAAAAGAGAGACAGGAGAGGAGAGGAGGAGAAAAGGTATTGAAAGCTTGACTGAGTCCACAGAGAGAAAAGAGGCACTTGAAACGACAGGAAAATGGCATTTTATGTATCACCCAAGGCTGGCTTCATGAAACACACAAAAAAAGAGTGGTATACACAAAGAAAGAAAAAAAGCTTTGTAGGAAATTGCATCATTTGGCTCTCAGTCAGTTGTAATTGAACCAAACAGGCACAATACTTCTGTTAAAGGGTCATCAGATACCTGAGCCAAGAAAGAAAGGGCCAGTGTTTGACACTGGGACATTAATTTTCATCCTCTGTGGACTTTTTTGCCATTCTGGGCCCCCCCCCCATTCTCATTCATTATTGTATGGTCTCAATATTAACAGCAGGACAATTGTGTATGGGAGATATCTTTTGCTATGTAGATGACACAACACAAAGGAGTCTCATCATCGCAGATAAATGGATAAACTGGGGTGGCGGCATTGAGCTCTTCACCCATTGTAATAAGCCATATTACCTTTTCAGGCTCGGTCTGTCAAAACGGTGATGTATTAATCACATTTCAGCAATCCTCCGTGGCTGATGATAGAGAGTCTGAGAGGCGATATTTAGCTAATGTCTGCAACGCCTATTTTCTGCCAATAAGTTGTGCAAGCAGAAAAGCCTAAAACCTTGTAATCCACTTAGGTAAGTCAGTGGACTTACCTACTTCTGCAAACATACAAGCTTGCCGAGGACTGGAAATCTTGCTGGAATCCAGCAGATCCATCCTCTCACCTTCTTCATAGCACATTTTTCATACTGTACTAACTTCTCAGGGCCAGTCAGAGGCTTTTGTATCTTCTTTTTCACACATCTCATTTTTACTTCATATTCCATATTCAGAAACTATTTTTGAATCATTAGGACTTTAAAAAGCCAGAAAAAAAAAAAAAAGTTGTGAACAAATAAAGAGGTATGTGGCGCTTTGGTCTGGTTGTAACCGGGGTTTTCTATTTGTTAGGAATGTCACATTTTGCTGCAATTTGACCTACAACACATTTCTCTGTTTGAGCAGTTCTGAGTCCAGCAGCCGCGTCACAGAAACAATGGAAAGAAACGGTCTTTGAAGTCAACGGCGAATAAAAACGGAGGGGCTGACACATGAAATGCCCTCACAGCTGGGCTGCCCCCAGTCAAAGGAAAAACAAATACTTTGAATGAGAGGGGGACACGCTGCTCCTGTCTGAGCTTCCTAAGGCCCTTAGCCACCACAGGGAGGAGGGCTTTCACGATATGCCCGTAATGATGGATGGATTTGGAGGAAAGTCCATTCACATGGAGATGTTACATCATAAATATTTACACAGGGCTGCCGTATCCATGTAGCCTCTGCTTGTTTTGACACACTGGAAAAAATTTAAAGGACAAAAAGTGAGGGAGAAAAGTGGGGGGAAACGAGAGGGCCGTTTCTCATTTTTCTTCTCTGACCAGACTGACTGAGTGACGATAATACTGAGTTTCACCAGTCGCTGTATTTTCTGAGTGAGTCGTAGCGTTTCCTTGGACTTCACTTACCTCTTAACTGAGAGGGAATGAACCATTTTTAAGACAGACAAATTCAATTCCTCCTCAGAAAACAAAGCATTGAGGAACATGTCAGTTTGAAACTATTTTCTACGTAAACGCACATGCGGGGTAAAGTTATATGGAAACATTGAATCATACACAGAAACTGAGAGATTCCTCACTTTATGTAACAATCACACCCAATCTGTCTGACACCAAGGAGGAGATTCCGTTGCTGTCAGTGAGCGGCAGCCCAGCACATTTCTGCTCAGTGAGCTCAATTAACGCCCCTGGGTTTGGCCCAGGAACCAGTGAAAACAAATTTGTCAGTTTCATTTTCTACCCACTACCTAAGAGACGCCGAGAACTTGAGAACCGTTCCCTAGTCTACGTCTGTGGGAGCCAAGCGGAGGGGGAGGACCTCGGCTCTGCGGGCGAGTCAGCTGGTCTTTGTAAAGTGAATTAACATACATCAAAAGCCAATTAAACTTCGTGGAGTCAGTTGCTGTTATGTGGTTAGAGGAGCGGATACTTCAGTTCAGTGTGTGTACACACAACACTCAGTGCACTTAGTTCTCAGGGAACTTCCAAAGTGTGTGTATGTGTGTGTGTGTGTGTGTGTGTGTGTGTGTGTGTGTGTGTGTGTGTGTGTGTGTGTGTGTGT
>JBBMJM010000001.1:6144889-6157056 GCA_037832705.1 Centriscus cristatus | reverse complement strand
GTGTGTGTGTGTGTGTGTGTGTGTGTGTGTGTGTGTGTGTGTGTGTGTGTGTGTGTGTGTGTGTGTGTGTCCAGGTAAACAGTATATTCACACTTCATTCGTAATGTATTTATTTTATGTTATGTTCTAAGTTTTGCGTGTGAATTTCTCTGTATTATCATGTACATGTAGGTACGATACCAGTCGGTGGTATCAGGGCCACTGTCAGGGCGACTATCCATACGTATGGAGGTCCAGTGAACAAGTGTCTTCTCTCCGGTGTGTGAGTGACACCATCAGAAATAAAGAAGTGGAGCGCACACACACACACACATACAACCTCAATTCCCGACCACGCCACCCCTCAGTGATAGCGAGGGTCTCGGGTTGACATGAGGCAGCCCACCATGTCACGACTGAATGTTGAGATCCCTGTTGACTATGAGGCCAGGGGCAAGGGGCTGTTGTATGCATCCTCATGACAGACTCCCACATCAGCATTGTGCTCATACCAGCTAACATCATTAGCACAGAAGGTTTCATCTCAGGGAGAGAGAGAGAGAGAGAGAGATAAAGAGAGAGAGAGACAGAGAGACAGAGACAGAGAAAAGCAACCCAGTTTCTTCAAGTCACAAGTCATTAGTGTCCTCCCCAGAGTCAAACTGTACAGAGGCAGATTTTTTTTTATCAGCAACCAAAGGTTTATACTCTTGTTAATTTGGTGGATGTCATCTGTACTTAGATGTCTGTGTCTAATGTCTTACAGTAATAAATGCCATAAAGTAGAAAAATTACATTATTTTGTCAAGATGACAGAGTGGGACGTTGCCACAACAGCACGCAGACAGAACACAGGCATGAAAGAACATCTAGTCTGGTCTAATTAACGCTCCCAGTGTCAGCGAGATAACAGGCAAAATTAGAAGAAATCTATTGTGCTATTACACTATTTTTATCAGACGCTTATGTGCGTTATACCCCAGCTGATTCCTTGTCCGACCCATTTTGCGTTTTTGTCACATAAAGGCAGTGAAATCACTGCTCGGCAGATGTGAAGAATCTAATAAAATGACAATCGTTATATGTCACATGGACCTTATTTTCGTGCAGTCGAGAGTTGTTGCAGCAGCCTGACGGCGTTTCCAATACACTGTTAGGCATTCGATGCGGTGTAGACGCCTTCATGGCAAAACAGATGAGAGAGAGATGGAAAGACGAGAGAGAGAGAGAGAGAGAGAGAAAGAGAAAGAGAGAGAGGGGGAGAGAGAGGGGCCCTCTTTGGAAAACAGATACATCAGTGTGCCTGCATAGTGTACGACATTGCTGTGAGTTAATCAGTTGGAAAATAAAATGGTGGGATTCTAATAAGTCATTTGTCAATTTTTACAACCCCCAGACACATTGATCCATGGGGATTAATGAAGATGCCTGATATTGTTGTAGATATGAACAGGGGAGACGGTGGGGACAGTAATCAGTCATGTTGGGGATTTGTCCTACCTCGTTTTCTCTTCCTGGGGAGTCACTCGATGGGAGCATTCACTTCATCTGAAAAGCGGAGCAAAGGAGAGACATTACCAACCCTTCCGCTGATTACTCCAAACACACATGTATGTTCTCCAGAAATCTATATATTCACCCAGCTCGTCCAATCTGCAGTGGTTGACATAACCTAACAGCCTTACAAGTGATGGGGGAAAAAGCACATTTTGTGCACTTTTCTTCACTCCTGTGCCTCCGAGCACAGAGTGGAAGAGCACACAAGATTCAATAAAACAACTCAGACAAAATGTCTGTATATATTTTTTTGTATTTTATTGCTGATCTGTTTGTCTGTTAGCAAAATAACTGAAAAAGTTCTGAACAGGTTTTAGTGAAATGTTCAGTAAATGCTGATAATGGACCATATGTCGGTTGTGTTCTGAAACCATCTGGATCCAGGACTAGGATAGACTAGGAGAGAGCTCAGAGGTCATGACTTGCAACAAGTTTGCTCTTTTTTTTTTTTTTTAATGACTATTTGACCATCAGTGACAAAAGCATGTTTTGATGATTAATGAATTTATTAGAGGAGATCAAATGAATGGAGGACGATGAATATCCAGTGGAAACGAGCTGCTCGGTGGAAGGCTGTGCTTTATAAAGTTTTGTAGAACACAGGATATGATGTTATTACCCATTAAAAAAAATAATAATAAAAAAATAATAATCGTTTTCCCGTGAAACCTCAGTGGTAAAAATGACAGTTACAAGTGAATGTGTCTGTTCCTCTACGCGGCACACAAAAAGGGCAGTGCCTCCGATGACACCCATTAGCCCAGAGCGTGCGAGATGAGGACAGAAACGGAGTCTGGCAGAGCCCGTTGAGTCACTCTTAAATCCTCTCAAAAGTTTCCTAACCTTGAGAGCTCATGCATCCCAGAAAAAAAGTAATAATAATTCTAACCTGATCTTCCTACTTATTTTATATCTCCCCTCAGCAACCTAACTTCTTCTCAGCAACAGTGCAGTTATTAATTCATGAGGCACTAATTAGTTCTTTGTTTAATTTTGTGTTAAACAGACTGACCGGAATGATAACGACTCGCGCTCTAGCGCTTCGGTCCCATGCCACTCCTGTTTGCTACAACAAGGGAGCATCGTGCGACTAGCATGATGAACCCAATTCCCTTCTAAGTTGCACTTCATTAAGTCAAAATGTGACAAGGAGCTTAGAGGAAGAACTGGCAGATCTGATCATACATAACAATGCAGGCCCAGTAAGTTTGAGGCGGGTGGGGTGCTGGTGTTTGGGGCGGTGGTGAGGGGAGCAGTGGATTCCGGCGTGCATGTTGATAATTTTCTATTTTTAACCCTTGGGGAACATCTTTCATTTTCCTTTAATTGTTTCTGTTCAGAGCTGCGGTGTCCTTTTTAAATTGCAGCTCCTATCAACTCCCTTGATCAACCCCCCTGTGCAACACTTGCAGACAGACAAGTAAACAACAGGGTTGCCCTTTTTCCACGAACGTCGCACAGATGCCCGTCCGAAAAATGGGTGACTTTTTTTCCTCTGACGCACACATGCATACATTGACGCCCTAGCATTGTTCGCCAGCCGTTGTGTGATGCGTCAGAGGTGCGGCATTCAGAACAAACTTCTGAAATTATGTTTTTGGCAAAGTAAGTTGAAAAACCTGCTTCGCAAAAACGCCTGGTCCATGACGTGGGAATGCATAAAGCTGCCTTTGCCATCATAGCTTACATACTTTCTGCAAAGTGTGTGTGTTTTTTTGGTCCTTTCAGATATACGTCTAATTGTGCACAGAGTGTTCCGTGCTGTCTTAGTAACTCATGTGGGCTAAAACCTCAGAAAAAAAACAACTGACGTGCGACAGGCGCGCACTTTCCTTTCCTTTTTTTTGCTGCATTTCATCAGTTGACAAGCTTCTGCCAAGATGTTTAGCCTTTCCGAGTGTCTTCCTACTGGCTGGAGATGTGATAAAATCAAAAAGCAGACAAGTAATTACACTGTATAATAGGCAAGATTGGCATTTTCAAAATCATTTTCATGTGGATGGAAATGACACTGCGTAGACTATTCTGTATTCACTGGTGCAGATAAATAAACAAGGCATGGAGAGGAAGGGGTGGGGGGGAGCATACAGAACGAACAGTACAATGGCAAGCAGGTCAGTAATTAGAAACTCTGTTTGCACAGTAATAATTTTAATATATTCATCAGGAAACAGAGCATGCCTAGCATGATAAAATCCCATCAAGGAACATATCCCAACTGTCTTAACCTTTTAAACAGACTGACAGCACACTGTTGAGGACGTCAAAGAACCAAAAAAAGGGAGGAATTTGTAAATATACCTGTGAAGTTTCACGCGTTATATTGGAGGTAAGTCCATAGTAAACCGTTCCCTGTATGCTTGGGTCACTGAATATCGGTCAGCTCCTATTAGCTAAAATCTAACTGGGGTTTTTAAGGTCATTCATATACGTGTGAATGGGTTAAGCCCTCCAACAGCGAATCGCATTAAATTCTGAGTGTTGTGCGCAAACGTGTGTAACCTTGTTTGTTATTGAATGTGGCGGTGATGATGCTATGGAAATTATTGCAAATTGCTTTAAAGACGCCTGACATGCAAAAACCTTGACCTGCTCACAACACCATTTTGCAAAGATAGAGGAATGTGTAATTGTGAGAGGAAATCAAGGGGGAGCACACAGATAATCACTTTGAGGTGGACACTTATTTTATGTAACACGGTTGCACCGGCCATTTACCAGTACCTGGAATTAAAAACTGTTTAAATCGAGACGCTGTTTGACACACAGTGTTTTGGCTTAATACGGACGATACCTGAACTCTGACCTACTTCTGCGATGACTGTATAAAGCATGTTTTTTTTTGTGTGTCCATCCCATCAGAAAGTCAGATGGAGAGAAACAGCTGTTCATCACACCTCCAGAAATCACAGCAGCCCGTCTGCAAAGTTGCCACCAACGTCTAAGTATAGAAGGCGATAGTGACAGTGTTTCGTTACCAACACGTTAATGTTATAGCCGAAGTCCGTGGCACAGACAGCCGAGGTGGAACGGTGGAACGCTTGAGCGTCAAGCAGCCGATTGTGAACTTGTGAAAGCAACATTCTAAATTAATAACCCTTTTGCCGTCACGGTCTGTTATGTAAGGTCCCTGGTTTCATTTCCCACACAGAAACAAAGAAACAAACAGGTTTACGTGACCTTATTCTGCATGAAACAAGCTCAAATCACATGAAGTGAAAAGCCACAAAGACAATCCGCTGAATGGGTCTGCACTTCTGGTCACTGAGTTTGTGTTTCGTTGTGACATTTTGAAAACTGCAGAATGGGAAACTGACCATTTACTCATGCATATTTGACAGCACCTAGTAGGCCCCTTTTTGTGCTGTCACTACTGGCTCCTATTCTCTCTTTACCCCAGGAGAGTACAGAGTCGGGGGCTTGGGGGGCAGCTACCTCCACAGTCCCGCTGTCCCCTACTTGCCTAATTTTTGTTGTCTAGCCCTTTGAAACCTCAATCTCATGCAGAACCAAAGAATGGTGATCCATGTGTAACAAGTGCCGGTGCCATGGAAACCCCCGTTTTCCCCCCAAAATATTCCTTTTTATCCTTTTGAAGACCTGTCACCAGGCGGAGCAGGCGTCACACGACCCCAGGCCTGGCCAGAACAAAGCCTATTTTCTGCCTGCTTTTTGATTGATTAAAAAAGACTTTCAGGAAAACCATGTTTAAGGACACAAAAAGTGACACGCAGAAGAAAGGGACGCCCGAGTCCAGACAGGTTCTCCTGTAATAGCGTGTCGAAAAAAGGGGGAAAAGGGAATGGGACTGGCCACAAAAGGAAGGTCGGGCATAGCGTGAAACTCATCAACAATGGTGATTACGACACCGATGAGAAAAGTTTTGGTGTTGTAGGTGGGCCACATCAAACGACAGTCACCCGACTGCCACTCTGGTTTATAACACACACCATCAATGAATGCACTGCTGTTGAAGAACATCTTCATCACTATGTGACTTTTGCACATTTGTGCAGAGAACCTGCACATCCACACGGTTTGTTGGTTCCAGTGTGACGTGGGATCAGTCGTGCCCCTGTGGTCGAACCTAAGCGACAGACAAGCGACATCTAAAACAGAGGGAGACTGGCTCAGCTGCTCAGCACGACAGGAAAGAGACCACATTATTAATTCATCTCAAGAGAACGGGTCAATACCGGCGCCCATTTGCTTCCATGTTTTCTTTTGGTCGCAGGTTCTTCTGTGTTTTCATAAACTACAAATATCAAACACGATTTTCTGAAAGAATATTCCGTCATACTTCAAAGAAGGCAAAGAGGAAGATACGCCAGTGGAAGGCAATCCTGTCCCTTTGTTTCTGTGTAATGTGGAAGAGATATTTACCGAGATCATAGGGAGGGGTGGGGGCGGAGAGGAGAGGAGAGGAAAGGAGAGGAGGCATTAGAAGTGTCCACACATGAGCAATTAGTATTCCAGATCCTTATGGTTCTAAACACAAAAAGGCCTCACCAAATCCCCACGGCTGAGGTGTCAGACGGAGAATGACGAAAATCTGCTCCTTGACAGGGAGTCATTTATATTTTAGCTTCGTTCCATTATCTTAACGAATCCATCATCAGCCAATGCAATATTAACAGCAGAAAATCAACTCATTAGATCCAGGGGGATTTAATCAAGATTGCAATCATGTATGCGGTTCCTAGAGAGTTGGCTTCTTCTTCTTCTTTTTTTTTCTTTTTGGTCCTTTCCACGTAATTGCCGCATCTCAGATCTTAATAAATTATTCTCGATCTGAGATTGATGCCCTTTTTTCCCCCCTTGCCTCTCACGCCATGCACTCACTGTCTCCAACTATAATATTTACCATAAACATTATTATGTCATGGGCACACAGTTTAAAATGGCCTTTAGCTAACTCGTACAAGTAATTGGCTTCTCTATTTCTTTCTCATTCCCTCACTAATTGCCCAGTGATATTACTAACAGTTCCCCCAGAAAGAAAGAAAAGAAAGGAAGAAAATACCTCTTTTACACAAGCGGCAGTGTGTTGCTAGGTTCTTTACATGAGGATGTAGAAAGAATGTTTTGTGTTTGATACAGCTTAACAGGAAAGCACATGGAAGAAAATTCAACTTGTGATATATAAAACTATTTAAAAAAAAAACAGCAAAAGCTTGTTTTTCCCCTCTTAAATCTTTCTGGAATGCTGGGTTCAGCGGAAAAATGGTCTATAATTATCTACGTTGTACACCCGGGAACATAGATCAAATATTCGTATGCACCTGTGAATGAATGGGACCAACTACTGGAGTCAAGCTGTATTACACATATACAACATTCTGTCCTTTGAAAAGTAAACACAGGCAACCAACAAAACACAGACATTATGAGGAATGACGAGCCCAACAATGTTCAAGCAAATGAAACCAGAAAACAATACTCACATACATCATGACATCGAAATGTGAGATCGCTGTGGAAGCGCTGGTGGATGCAAACTCCACCGAGCAACTTCCTATCAGCGAATAAGAGACGTTATATAAACATATACACAACTAATTGCCCCTTGTGGGATTAATAAAGTTGTCTGGACTGAATGTGACATGTAGCGGCAAATTAACAGGTTCATTTCAGATTTACGGATTTTGCGCTGCACCCTTAACTAGTTTTCAGGGAGACTGTTTTATATCTCATGTAGTCATTAGTTCTGTCTGTCTGACACATCCTAGATGTGTTTGAAAAACCTTCACAACCACACACTGGTCTGTTCATCTGTTCATTCATTTATCAGCATGAAAAAAAGAAAAAAAAAACAACAAAAACAAAATGCACGTGCTGTGTTTAATGCAAACTGATGTAGTAATGACATCACACGGTTCATCATGGTTGACGCCACGACTTGTGAAGGCACAGTTTAACTGACTCTTTGTGCATGATATAATGACCATCTTCAACCTGCTGCGATCATGTTCATCGCACCGGTACCAGACAATGGACCCAATAACTTTTTCTCAACTCCAACACCAGCCAAATTACGTGAAAGTTACCTGATGATGAGCCTGTGGACCCTTTCCTACTTCCAGCTCGCTCCACACATCTGCAAAGGAAAGGTGGTAAGGTGGTAAAGTTCTTGTTCAAATCTGTCCACATGTCCTCATGCAGCAGTGCTCCGACATGTTGAGTATGACACATCGTTCACCACCGCTCTTACGTCTTACATCCCTACGTGCTCTGTGGTTTTCATTTAAACCAGTGTGGACGGCCCCGAAGAGATTTGTTGGTGAGAGGGCAGAAAAGCTCTGATAGTCATTTGCTCTCAGCATCAAACCCGGCGTATCTGACCTGTTGGAAATCTCTGGGTACAGTGGGCCTGAATGGGTCATTGGCGGAGGACACCTTAATCCCACCGGGGAATCCAAAGGGATTTGATCTGATCATCAGTGGTGCATTGTTACCGTAATATCGTGAGTTGAATAATCTGTTCATTCATTCATTCGTCATCTTCCACTTGCTTCCGGAAACCAAACGCCGCCAACATTGATGTTGTAAATTTATCGTGGTGCAAAATTAAATCTACCTTGACTCTGCCGTCCACTCTGCATATGCAATTTCATTGGCTTTCACGCCCAACGAGCTCGAAACACCTTTGACTTCGACGGCAGCTTCAGGAGTATTTCCAGGCACCGGTAGCTTTAACCACCACCAGTAATCACGCTTCTGTCATTTGTCGTTAAACTTTTCTACAATCTTGCTGGCTAACGGGCTGGCAGGCAAAGCTTCAGTTTAAACAGATCCATTAATTTAATGATATGGGGCGTCCTAGAAATAATAGTAATGGAAATAATAGCTCTATCTGTCTGACTCCAGAAATCCCCTTAAAAATATTTAAGACCAATCTAGTGTACAGTGAAGTCACAAGTACTTTTCAACGCCGCCAACAAGGAAGGATCAAAAAGCGTGAGATGTTACTTTTTAAGGAGCGGTCTGCACTATCTGCACCTATCTCTCATTTATGTGGCAACAGGGGTTCTCATCACAGACAGGATTAACTTACATGTTCAACATGATCCAAAAGTGTAAAAACTGTCAAAGAGACCTTTAATCTGCCTGCAGAACAAAGCCTTTTGTACAAGGTCTAACCTGACCTTGTCACTGTGAGTTTAATTTGCTGTCTGTTAGGCAATATAAAGCCCGAGCCGGCCCTTCTCCTCCACTCCCTCCCACTAAGTCGCCGTCCCTCCCTCCCTCCCTCCCTCATCTTTCTCTACAGGAACAGCACTAGGGGTGTGCGGCCACGGCAGCAAATGCTGTGTTAATCCCCGTTTCTCTGAGATGGCCAATTGTAAATCCGAGCTCTCTGTAAACCAATCTCAGAGTTTTTTATCTTGATTTATTAGATTACGAGTCCTGGGTCCCTGAGCCATGCTTCACATACTAATCCTAATCGGAATAGACAAGTATTAGCCCAGTTCAAGGGGAGCTAAACAGCAGCAGTGGCCAACTTTCAGTAAGAGGGAAACTACAAGCTTATAGACTGGGTGGGCCTTCTTGTTTAAAAAAAAAACATTTCTCTTTTTTCTCCACTTTACATTAGTAGAATGAGTGCATAATTAAATTCATAAATCCTGACAACAAACCCTCAGAAGACCTAAAACCACTGAACCCCGGCCAGTTTGGCTTTCTTTACTTACACAATGAAGTCACTGAGCCAAGCCCGATCATTTGTATTTTTCTCCGATTTTTAAACAGCGTAGCGAGGCAAACACGAAAAAGTCCCACTGAAAACAACTGCACAAATTAATTTAACATCTCAGTGAATTCAAGGCACTGTCAAATTATAAGCAGCAGCGCTGTGCAACACATTCCCCTTGGTCTGGAGATGTTTATATATATAAACAATAATAAATCACATTTAATTAGAAAGTTAGGTGTCTCTACTCCGTTTGCAAACTCAGGTCACCGAAATGTCAGAACGGGTCACGTTATCATTACTAACCATAAGCCAAAATGAAAGGATCATCTCCAGCATAATGTAAATCGCTGATCTCACACTTCTTTCAGCCAATCAGGCCGATGTGAATGGTAACTGGGTAAGGCTGGATGGAGTCCATGTGACACATGAGGCTCGGGCTGGGGAACATTAAGAACTCTCTGCTGGTACACTAATGCTGGTGGCAGCTGTTAGCCGGCCAAAACTGCAGCAACAGCAGCACGGATATCCTGAAATACTATTGAAAACCAGTAAACCTCCTCCCCACTGCTGTAAAGCTATACAGCTGCTTGGCGCCAGCGCTGATCAATCTGTGAAAGTCAAAAATGGAAGCTGCCGGGTGAACGCGCTTCTTTTCAGTCTGGAAGGACAAACTGCTGAGCTCATGCGGAGCAGTCAGATTTGCTCAGTTCTGTATTTGAGACAGTTTGTGTTACAGCTTCCGCACTCGTGAGGGTGTGTGGTCATGTAGATACTCACGGCAGTGCGGAGGTTGCCCCTGTCGACTGCCCCCAGGGGTGACAGGGGAGCTAAGGGAGATGTGACAGCCATGTCTGCTCCCTGTATGGGTTTGTTTGCCCCTGAAAATGAGACACCGTATTTCCCTCCAGCCCCCTGGGCATGTTTAAGTGTGCCGTGCTGCATTCATCTGATACAAAGTGGAAGTCGCCCGATAAAAATATATTTATCTCTGCTCCTCTGCTGAAAGTGGATACATGTACCCTTTAGAGCATGAATTTATATATTGTATATATATACACACACACACACACACACTGTAAAAAAAGAAACGCAAAATATCAAGTCAACGTGATGCATCTTCTCAACTTTTGTCAAATGTTATTGTCCTTCACTAAGGTCAAAATGGAAAACTGAAAAAAATCCAAAATCTATTTTATGACTATGATTTGACATTTTGCTTTTTTATTTTTTATTTTTTACAGTGCATGAAGGGCAGAAAACCATTCACACCTACAGACAATATGGTGGGAGGAAGCCGGAGTACCCGGAGAGAACCCAGGGCATGAAATCTCCACAGGCCAGGAATCGTCTGTCCCCTGCTGGACGGTACGGAAAAACAAACGAGCAGTCCGACCAAACCGCGTGACAGCAGAATGGAGCCATCCGACATGCTTCCACAACGATGTTTTACCGTTGACAAAAAATAAAACAATCACTTCAACACATCTATGGATATAACATCCGGTATAGAATCCTTGGCAGTAGATGAGAAAAGTTCACATATTTGAACTTTCAAACGTTCCGTCCATCCGGTTGGCCGTCTGCCGTTTCCCCGAGTTCCATGCGAATGCAGCGTACATGTTACACCAACAGAGCATGGTTTCTTGTAATGTCGCACAGACTAATAGATGCAGAGTCAGAGTATGTGATCGAAAATAAACTTCATCTAGTTTGTTGGGGCGGGGGGCTCTTGTGTTTTGTATCACCAAGTGCTCTTTCCAAAGAATATTCATTCCTTAGGAAGGCCTCGTCAGCCTGCTGAGACAATCCATATCCATTCTGTCCTCTCTGTCCTCACCGCCTCTTTTCTGTAAGTGGCAGATATTTCACCTGCCTATCAGTTTCCCTTTAAACATGCTGGTATATGCAGGAAAGGCGCCCATGTAGGGTCACTGACTGTCCTCTAGCAGTTCCTCTTTGAAGCCATCTACTTCCCCCCTTCTTCCATCACTCAGATTACAGTGTGTAGAGGTCGCTGCTAAAACTGCGTTCAACACAGCCGACTCATTTTGATCTCATCTGACGTAATGTTGGCAAAGGAAAACGAGCAGTGACTTAAAAAGCGAATCGTACATGAACAGAAAAGAATCATTAGCTTCCTTTAATTTCTGACGGCTCAAACCTTCGCAATGGTACGTTTGTATGGACATTCAATGGGAAAACACAGGACTGGGACTTAATAATGCAAATCAGATCATTTCCATGAAGAACTTCGGAGGCGGGGAAGGAAAGCAGCTGCTTCAAATTTGAGGAGGGTAGGAGGAGGTTAAAAGGAGTCAATGGAGGCTAAAGACGCAGCAGGTCTGCCGGTGACAGAAAGAGTGGCCGGGGACTGCAGATCAGGACTTCTGGAAAGCGCATAAATCAGCCTGTGGAGCAGCGCCAAGAAGAACGAACACACACACACACACACACACACCAACTGTTGCAAAAAGTGTCAAGGGAGAGGGGTAGAGAGTGAGCTGGGGCCAAACGGAAAAAAGGTTTAGCAACAGGCTAGAAACGTATGTCAGGTATAGACGGCAGATAAATAGATTAGACAGAGGAAGGTGCTTTAACACTAAAGGAGTTACGAGTTCAGGTTCAGGTATCTGAATTTTGGGTTTTTTTTTTCTTTTGCATTTGAGAATTAGCAAACAACGACCAGGAGCTGTCGAATGGTTCTGGGCGTGAGGGACCCTTGAGTTTGAGACAACGGACTGGGAGAGGGCCCATCCCTCTTTTATTGGAACTGAACCAGTGGACAGTGAGTTATCCACACGACTCACCGTTACCTCAAAGACGGTAATGAAAGACGACGGAGGGAGACGCAGGCCTGCGCCGCAAGGACATGGAATCAGGGAAAGGGCAGGGGGGGCGGCCAACCGCATCAGGTGATTTTAGTGGACGAGATGCAAAG
>JBBMJM010000001.1:6065726-6076177 GCA_037832705.1 Centriscus cristatus | reverse complement strand
GGTTCCCCACCAATCAGGAGCCGGCTCCCATCGTTCACTTCAAAGAGCCGGCTCATTGAACCGTTTCGTTCGCGAACAACACATCACTACTGGTTTGTTCTAAACCTAATATGTATCAGTGATTTGCCCTGATTTTCTTATCATCTCTGAAAGTTTTACCAAAGTCTGATAAGCAACACATTTTGTGATTTCACAAACACGAGGAAACGCTTGCACTCCACCAAGAGATCACCTGAGAGATGACACACATTCCTAGATCCACTTTGATGGGTCAGTGCTACAAGTTTTATTGTGATGCCATAAATGGTATTTCTGCATTATTCAAAACTTGAAATATCTCATTTAAATACACTATTTAAAGTGCTTCCCTGTGCATTCTAAGTCTACCCTCTTATTAGAAAAACACTGATGTCCCCTCCTGTCTATGTTTTCTCTAACCTCTCCTCCCACCTGCCACACATCAATAATCTCCTGTAAAATATTCCAAGCATGGGACTCCTTGAAAATATTCTAGGAGCAAATCCCACAGGAATAGGTGCGCTGTGATAATGCATTTAAAACTTGAACTTTCCTAATCTAAATTCTGCAGTCTGGTGAACTATTGACAGACAGATTATTGCCAATTAGCAGTTGTGTGATGTGTCCTGTTGTACATAATAAAGAATTAAAAGGATCGATAGCAAAGTCTACTAATAAGGTAGATCTCTACCTTCATTGTGGTGTTGAAGATTCAAGGACTGAGAACTACTGCTTGGTGTACTGCCCCTATAGTCACTTGAGACTGAAACAAATACCCTTTATCTACAGTTTTCTTTGTGTATCTTTAAAGAGACTAAAGTTTTATCTAATTTTTACTTTCTTTTCGTAAACAGAATTAAACATCTGCCGTTTTTAGATCATTTCCTGTGATCTGTATCCATATGGCATTACATCATGTACATATCTGTCCATGTATTTATATTATGCAAAGTACTCTGGAATCTCTTACATATTCGTTACTCTTAACACACACACACACACACACACACACACACACACACACACATACACACACACACACATGCAGTCTCTGCAGAGGTCCAGGCAACCATCCATCAGTGGGTTCCTCCTGATGTTGCAATACTGTGATACGGTATGATAACGAAGTACGAAAGACCAGAAAATCAATAGATTATTCTGCAGATCGCTTGATTCAGTAACGATCCAGGCTATTTATTGCCACCCGTTGATTCATAAGTCGTCGAGGGTGCGCCCCGCCGTACTTCCACCACCTTTGCTAGTCGTACTACTGATTATAGACCATTAAAAGCTAATTGCATGGCACTCCAAGGTTAGACAAGGCAGTTTGTTTAAATAAAATTGTTGTTGCAAACATAGTCCCAAAACGAGGACTGGCTCCACCAGCACATCCATCCAATCCCAACCTGGAACATTCTCCGTGAACCAGTCACCATCAAATTGTCCCTCTTGTCTCAGTCTTTTCAAACGTGCACCCCATCGCACTCCACCCGCATCCCTTCGCAACCCAACTCCACATGTATCAGATGTATCTCCAGTGAAAATGACCTCTTGTCAGCGTACCATGTGTTCCAATTTTCTGTGCAATGTAAGGGGGAAAAAAAGTCTTCTCTCATTCTTTCTTTCACCTCTCTCTGATCTAAATTCAACCGGACAATGTACCGTCATTGTCTGTAATTCTCAAACTCCAGTCGCCCAAAGTGACAACTGTCACGTCTGCTATATAATCATCATTTGCAGTTGTATACATGAATACTAATTTAGCATGTTTGGCTCAGATTATAAAATAGAACTTTTTTTCCAGTGGAATTGGCCTGTTTTTCTTGTGAAATGCAAACCTTTGGGCCACTGACCCTGTGTTAACCTACATAAGTCTAATAAACTGAGCACTGACTTGGCACACACTCGTGTGATAACATACCCACCAACACTGGTTTGTACAGATTTCTGGTGCAAAGGTCTCAAATAAAATCCAGGGGTGTAACCACAGTTTTAACCTCACATTACACATCCGAATCAGTTGGCCATGAGCGCTGCCAATCGCTGCCAGCCAAAGGTGTTTACTCAAGTCACGTGACTTGGACTCTCTTCCAAAAAATGTAATGACATCAAAACTCAGGCTCCCACTCTTGGACTTCAGCTTATAGCTGGACAGAAATGTATTACATTTACACTACATTTACCATACATTCAGTCAAAATGTGAAGAAAACCGTGAAATAATAGTAATAATAAGCCAAATTATATAAATACTATTCTACTAATTTGAAAACTTGAACTTCAGGGCATGTTTAATCTCTGACAAATAGAATTAAATCAAGTGCAGGACAGTTGTAGTGACCTTTGCTGTAATATCCTCTGTCCTGTGTAAGGAACGACTTCCTGTAGCTCTTGTCTCATCTGAGGACACTCTGCAGTCCCACCAGACAGATGTGGACGTCGATCAGATGTATTACCAAGATTGTTGAGACGTTTTTGTATCATGACTTGATCTCACCTCCGACATACCTGATTTATATTTTGGCCGCGAGGAAGGGTGTTGAGTATTCAAATAATCGGACCTTTTTGTCTTTGCAAATCGTAAACCGAGGGAGATTCATCCCCTCCGCATTGTCCACGAGCAGGAGCCTGATCAGGGTTGATTTATTTCCAGTCACATTGCATGAGGGCGCCGATGAGCTGGCATTTACCTTAATTAAATAAAGACGTACAAATGTCCTTTAGCAGGTGGCTTTCTTTTGGAAGTTAACAGTGGTGGCAGCTGCCTGTGTGTGGTAAACAAGGAATATTTTTGAGACGTGATGGTCGCTGGTGAGGGACGTGGGGGGGTGGGGGGGCTCGGACAGCTGTCACTGTGCCCATCTCACGGTGCTGACTTGGAGCTAATGCACGATCAAGCCTTTGTATATATTTTTCCACTGGATTTCAACCATGTGTGTACACCGAACGTCTCAGGCTGCACCGAGGCGCATTTGGCACGACAGATGTACGCAGCACATGAGCAGCAGAGGGCGAGAGCAGAAATGCCTTAGCAAGTGAATTATTGTCAAACGCCAAGGATAAGCACATCTTTCTCACGTCCTCAAAGAAAATAATGAAATGGCGTATATTCTCCCCTATGGTTCCTTATCACCCGCAAATACAAATGTTTGATTAAAAGTCGACATAACGCCTCTTTGTTTCACCATGGCGCAACATGCTATTTACATTTTTAAACAGCGGACAATAAGACGTAGGTGCCTATTTCCTCAATCATTTCACACAGGAAATTAAAGGTGCGGGTTGAGGACTGATTTATCGCACCAACCATAATGTTTCTCAAGGCAGATTTCATATTCCTGGCAAAAAACAAAACCTTTTTGGTCGGTGCAGAAAGTTTCTAGAGGTCCCTGATATCTAGCAAGCGCTAGTGCTTCAAATAATAGGACAAAAGCTGTTCACTCACAAACCCAAGCAGATGAAATGCCCAGATAATTATACTTTTAATCATTTCTAATCAGCTTGGAAGGACACGAAAAGGACCTGGAAATGTGTGGAGTCAGCATCCGAGTCTTTCACAGCTGTGGTCTTTAATAAGATTTGAGAGGCATTACAACAACACTGCAGTCAATGTCATGTTGAGCCGCTCTCTCTGTCTGTATCTCCAGCAGAGGGGGTGGAAAAAAGAACAGACAAATAAAGGAGGCGAGGGGAGGAAAACATGGTCATCTGTTTCAAAAGAGCTTGAAATCTGATCTCTGGGGAGAGAGGCATCGTCAGAGGTACTGTATAGCACATATCATCTCCCTCTGATCATTCATGCTTTCTAATTACAGAAGGTGAGGAGGGCCATAATTTTATCGTATTTGTTTTGCATCACTGCAAAAATAGAAAATGAGGGCTCGCCAAGCTGCTGCAATTTACTTCATTTCAACCTTGATTAAAAGAAAATTAATTGCCACGTCTCTCATTATGTTGCAGGCAGAATTTGATGACATGAATGGAGAAAGAAGAAAAAAAAGAAAAGAAAGAAAAACTCAAATAATATGTGAAGGCTGAGAGGAAGCACGAGCCCATCCTGGAAGTTACAGCACAAACCTACGAATAATTACAATAAACACAAAGCTGTCTCACAGAAGGGATTGTGATTCTAGATAAAGGAGATTTTTCGTCACATGAAATGTCGTTTCCACGTTCTTTTCCTTTCTACTATGTTCTTAGGTTGTGTCTGGTACAGGAGTGTTTTACCTGTAAAGTACATGTGGACATGAACCAGCGAGGCAAGTCATTTCATGCCGCAACAGAAACATGCCCCTTGCAAATGATCACTAAACAAACACTGAAATCCTATTTATGTCCCTGAAGCCCCCGTGGCTCCTCCCCCTGCCTAAGACACCATATGTCTCTGTGGATCAACTTCTGAAGTTTTCAGTAACCACGGTGTATGATTACATGAGAATTTGTCTGAGAGAAGGCCTCCACGAGGAGTAAAACGCTAAATGCTATTTTTGAAATGAAATTCTCCTTCATGTGGCTGCACCTGTTTCCCTTGGAGAGTAAACAGAGCAGACGCCTGATAGAGCCGGGCCGGCCCCTGACACACACCTAATTCTAAAATATTTATTAGCTTTGGACAGTCTTTAAACTCGCAGTCTGGGACAAAGGGAGCTCTCTTCTTTTTTGTTTAGAAATACCTCTACGTGGCTCTCTGTGACCTGACGCGGGTCAAACTCGCATCCATCCGCACTAAACCGCCTCAACGTGTAAAACGATCGGGCTTCGCCGAGTATTTGTGAGTGAGGATCCTGCGTCCTTCTATGTGGGCAGGGATCATTATTTGGCATGTCTTGTCATGAAGGCAATGGGGACATTTGAATAATTGATTGGAATAACGTAAAGTAATCCAACGGGCTTTCATTCTTGGGTCACCTGCTCCTGATTCTAAGACTGCTCTCAGCTGACAGGGGACGGGTGGTGGTGGTGGTGGTGGTGGTGGTGGTGGTGGTTGGGGGGGGGACATCTGAGGACAAGGGAGCGACACGAAGGAGCACATTTTACCCACTGCTGCCCGTCGTCTTGACTTTCTCCACTGTTGTTACAAGCGTACGATCCTCTAAGCTAGTTGTTGGTAACCGTCAGCAAAAAGAAGCAACAACACAACCCCCCACACACACACACACACACACAAATATTGGTATAAAACATATCGTCCGCAAGCATGTTCACCCGTGCTTGAGCAGGAAAATGCCAGTAGACCAGTGTGAGTGGTTGTCATAGTGATGTGCTGCTGTAAATGTTTGACTGTCATTTGCGCTACATGTGCTCTAAAACGACATGGAGAAAAAATGAGTCGTGGCTGCACCTTCTAACCTTTAGAGAAGTGAGGAGTCGAGCACATCAGTTATGCATGACGGAGCGTCTTTGTTTAGACAGTATTTGAGCAATCAGCTTAGACTCTGTCACTCTGTTTGTCTCACACTGTGATAAAGTTTTATGATCGACCATAATTATTCCCTCAGGAGCTGAGAGCTCCTTCCACTTTAAGTTTTAAACTTTCTTGCTCATATTCAAAACAAAGGCTAATGCGCGGCGTGTATTAAAGGTCTCATATGTAGTTTTTGGGAGCGATTCCACAAAACTCTCCCTCCCTCCATCTTAAGTAGTCCACCAAAGACAGCGTCTTTTGTCATACGTGTTTCACCTTTACAGAAATGCGGCGGGGGAGCGGCTACGCAGACCTCCACAAACTAAGACAACTGTGATTGGACTGTTTGCATCATGTGACTTTTCCAGCTTTCAAAGCATCATTTATGTGTTTGCCCAGGAAATGTACCCATCCACGTCAGTGTCGGTTATGTAACGGTGCATGCTCAGCGGACCCTGGTAACGCCCGACTGTAGCTGTAAGTTTAAACCTTTGCCGTGTTTATTTTCCTCCTGTGTTTAACGCTGTGATCACATCGCACCAGCGCTCCGCTTACACTTTGAAATTTTGTTCTAACGTTACACATCGCTCCACTTCCGCACCCGTTTTTGGACGTGTACTCGCGGTGGATTACATGTTCTTCCCAAATATACTCCCATATAGTTTTCCCTGGCATTTTCACCTTGGCAACAATAACCGGCTGCTTACTTATAACTCAGAGGTTTAGTGTTGAAAAGACGTTGGTCTGTTGCAGCTTCCCTGACACACAATATCCCTCCTTGTGCATTTGTTGAATCACCATAGGGACAAGCTGCATTCTTTTCAGTGTGTCATCCTGATTGCTGCTGGGTACAGTGTATCACCTGTTATGGCGTTTATCCTTGAAAGCTTTATTGAATACCACAAACTCCCTTGGTAGGGACAGAACCTGACATGTCTGTCCTCGCTACAGCTGCTTTGAGAAGACCGACCGGGCTGCGTTTAACACTTTGCCCCAGTATGGGGAGTGTGTGGTGTTCTTTAAAACCATATTATCACGTCCGTGCGATAAGGCAGTTAGTAGTCTACCCTCCAGGGTTCACTCACTGAACAGCGCCCACTGAAAGTGTTCAGTTTTAGGACACGGAGGTCACACCTGTTGTGGAACTTGATAGAAGGCTTATTTATAAACTTTCGGAGCTCTAAATTCCTCCTTCAGAGAAAACGCTGACACACAAAGAGCCACCGGGGTCAGCTGAAATGCTTGTGTATGAACACAACAGCAACTGGAAAATCCATAAAACACCGAAACGAGGAAATGAACGGGAAATCCGATCCGAATGACAAAACCAAGTCACACACACGCAAATCTGGTGGCTTAGACTGTCTTTTCCACAACACAAACTTGTATAAACAAACTCCCCAGTTCTCCGTGTCGTCTTTATTGAGCTATGATATTGTGCGGTCAACTGTGTTTTCCGGCCCCCGCTGCTGTTGTGTTTTTAAATCATGTCACACTGTGTATTCTGAGCGACCTTCACCGAGTCTTTGCAGTAATTTAAAAACTTAACACCACACAAGGACAGCCTCCTGTCCAACCGCTGTTAAACACGACACTTTGCTCCCAAAAAAAGGCAAAAGTCCCCATCGGGTTCAGGAGTGGAGCGTCTTAATACATTGCCTAAATTTAGGTGCTGAGTCGTGGCTCGGATGTTATCTGGGTGGGCTCATGTGACGTATGAAAACTTGTGGATATGCAGAGAGGATTTGGAGTGGAAGAGGGCATACGGCATGTTGTGATGTGGGGAAGCGCTCTGGAGTGACTGATTGCCTGGCAGCTGCTGCTTGACATGTGTCAGATTTGTGCCCTTTTGAAATGAGAGAGACACTAGTTTAATGGCTTTCCAGTGCTCGGGAAGCGTTTTTTTTGTGTTTTATTTCAAATGTCGGAAGACATAAACTGCAACGCAGCATCGTGTTTTACTGGATTCTAATTTGGAAACTGTATCATTTTGTCTGTATTTTAACGGTAAAAGGACAAAACCAGACGTTTGACATGCGTCATTATTTGTATTTTAAGAACACAGAGTGACTGGTGTTGGGGCCGAGCGTCTCTGGTGCTGCACCACGTAATGTAATGTTGTTGCTTTAACGTCATTCTGCACAGGTCGGGAAGTTTGCACAGACCAAATTGCGCACTAGTAAGCATATAGACCGCACTTTATTATAGACATATGAGTATAATATTAGTCGTCTCTGCCAATACCAGCAAACCAAACAGGCAAACGCATGCGACAAGGCGCAACGCCAGAACAAATCGATGGTACAAAACAGATTGCATCGCACAGATCTCTTTTGCTGACAGGCCGTGGGGTAGTTTGGGCTTTTAAAAAATAGCGACATCTTTTAAGGTGACCCCTGGAGTGCCTCTTAGAAAATTACAAGAGACAGAAATCCATTTGCAACTGTGCTATAACACTGAGATTACATTGTTACTTTAGAGCCTCGCTGCAAATTAATTTGAGGTTCATTTCATGTATTATAGAAATGGATGGTGGTAGGAAAATTAAATCCCAGGATTGCACATTTCTATATATTGTTTTATTTCAGCAGAGGGTGTTTTGGATCACGGTGCTTACTGTTCATTTGGCCAACAGGGCAGGGTTCCAGCAGATTTAACTCTGTCAAGGTGGACAAGACAAATACAAAACCCTTTTAATGTCAATAAGTGGGAGATGCGTTTTTTCAATGCGCACATCTAGAAAGTGACAGAAAAGAGGATACGTGTGTTTCTTTAAATGAAAATTGCTGTTTATTTGTATCTGGGCTGTAGTTGTAGTGGTGACATTCATGAATTCAACTTTTCAATAAACAAATATACCTGGCAGCGACGTCCAGCACATCAATCCTGATGATTTAGGATCCATCCCAGTCAGATTGGGCAGCAACGTTGTAAAAGAAAAGTTATATTATTGCATTACTTTGTTTGGTTTAGACTTTTATCCCCACTCATGAATCATGTCGTAAACGTAGCCTGTCAAAGTGGATATAGATTAAACGCTTTCAAAGTACAGCTAGGGAAGCTACCGTGGTGATTGTTACGATTTAATCAGCTGAAAAATGAGTCCACAGCCCGGCAGATTTGTTTGTGGGGTTTTTTGTTTTGTTTTTAATCCACTCAAGTTGCTTTAAAGAACGTATCCAGACCTGTGCACGCGTCAGTTCAGGTACATTTACGAGCTTCCGATCTGTGACTTCACTCACTGTTCGATTTAGGAGATGTTAGCCGCCGGCCACTTCCCTCTGCCCTCAGGCTTGCAGGAGATCTCGTGTAAAGTTGCAAACTCTCGGGCTGGGTTCAGCACCTGGCCTGTGCTCCGGTCACACATATGGAAGGAGAGCACGGGGGCAGACCTGTCAGGAGGGAACAATGGAGCGTCTCCCTCCATATCTTGGGACCTTGGAGCCGTGTGTCGACATGCTAGCTACATCGCCTGGTCATATCGGGGACAGGAAAGAAGTGGCGGAACAGAAGCACTCCAGATGTTTGTCATCAGTGGGCCACAGGGGAAGTCTGTTACCGCAACACCTGGCTCGCTGCGCTCTGAGCTCAGAGGCAAAGCGGTGATGCTCTGCCACAGTCTGGCTATCTGACAGAAAATGGATTTGCGCTGCCAAAGGATCATACGGGATCCACTTTCCGTGGACTTAATCATCTCAACTTCTCTTTGGAGTAGTGACAGCAAGCGGTTGTGTAAATACTAGTGTAGTAGTACACTGACTAGAAGGCCTGTGAGTAGAACGACGCACTAGAACGTTTCTCATACAACAGAGAATGAGAAACCAAAATCATTTCACAAATGAACATGTCAAAAACCATAACATCACATCAGCCATGTCATGAACAGTGTATTATGGATTTGGATTTGGATTTGGAAACCAGAAAAGCACTCAGAGAACTCCACCAAGCAGCTCGATTCCACCCATGTTGTGACACACATTCGTTTTATTTACGCTCATGAATTCATTGATCACGAAAACACGCCTTTATCACCAAAAGTCAAATAATCGTTGAAAAAACTACTGACGTCTGAGCTCCTACTCTCATTTCAATAGGAAAACCAAAAACCAGCCCTGCATCCCTGGGTGATGTCCAACCCCCGACCTTTGGGTCAACCGACAGACCCGCTAACCACTGGGCCACAGAGACAGTCTGATGCTGCTGACAATGAGGAATCGATCTGACAATGAGGAAGAATCCTTCAACAAATTTCTGGATCCAGAAGGTTCCAAAACCCCACCAACAATTAATCATCTGGTCCTGGTCCATTATCAGCATTTACAGAACATTTCATTCAAATCCATTCATAACTTTTCCAGTTATTTTGCTAACAGACAAACAATAATACATAAAACAGAACCTCCTTGGCGGAGGTAATTAGCAAGTGACTTGGATTCATCTTTGCAAGCGCAACAGACAATGTGCAGGAGCCATTTTACGCAAAAGAAGAAAGGCGAACAGGGAGAGTGAAGAGGGCAGCGGTCCAGGTGAAAAACGACAGATGCCACGCTCAATAATACCAATGTTAAAATCTCCTTGACCCCGCAGGTCATCAAATAGCAACCCCAATTCGTTTCATATTTTCCTCACTGGATCAATGGCAGCATAAATTTGAGGCTCAATGACAAGAATAATTTAAAACAGATCTATAAACGATAGATGCTGTGGTCACACTGGTCTAGAACAACATGATGAACCTGTGGAAGGTTTGTAAAGAATTTCCAAACGTGGAAAAAAAAAACCCATTATGCTCCTGAATGTCACCAGCTCTGTACCTTTAACTGGTGAGTTCAAGTACATATTGAGGTATTGATCTTTGCTGAATTTCTTAAGCTTTTCTGCTATGATCAGCAAGGATAGGAAGGACAAATTGTTTAACATCCCTGAATAAATAATAATATCAATGCAGAGCGTCCCCCACCCCCCTTATTCAAGTCAAGCAAGACTGACTCTTACCACCTTGAGGGATTAAAAGTAAAGCGACAACTAAC
>JBBMJM010000001.1:6052061-6062738 GCA_037832705.1 Centriscus cristatus | reverse complement strand
TATTGATTGCATTTATTTGACTCTGGGGAGGAGAAATAATTCTCCTGCATGGAGACACATCTGGTAGCCTAAGACGGAGCAGGGAATGAGAAAATGCAAAATAACAATAAAAAAAATAATAGGACTTGTATTTAAATGCATTATCCTGGCATTGTTTGGATACCGGTGCCTTATTATGGTGGAGCAAAGACAGATGTACCCAGGACTTTTACTGCTTCCTCTGAAAGGTTTAATTTTCTATAAAGTGTTTAATACCCAACAAGAAAAGAGCAGCTTGTTTGCGTTCAGCTACTTTCTCTCCTCCCGCCTCCTGTGATGCGGCAGAACACGACGACAAAGTCCCTCTTTGGTGCCAATACTCTCTTTTCTTGATCAAACAAAGATCCTGTCGTTCAGGGATATTGACTCAGGTGGAGGCGTCTGACTGTCTTGGCTCAAAAGTGAAATGTGAGAAACGGCACTTGGACCATCAGCCCCTCCGTCTCCAGCTGCTGGTGTGTATCCACCGGGTGAACTCACTGGACCGAGATCGGCCAGCGGATGGAGACACAAAGACTTCTACTTCTGAACTTCTGAAGGTGTTTGCTGCCGTGTGAGATGCTGATACATGTGTGGAGAACTCACATCCATTCACACTGATTCACACTCGCACCTTTTCCTCCTCCGTTATAATCATCAGAGCGGATTATAACCCAGAGAGTGTGGTCATGTTTATGTTCGGCTGCACCAAATGAAAGATGTGTGAATCAAACTAAAGTTTCTCACTCAGAGCAGAAAGTCTCCTGCATCCTGCTCTTTGAGCAGCAACACAGCTAAAGCGCCTCCCACTGGCACACCTTGGTACTGCAGCCTGCCTGATCCCTCAGACACCTGAATAACTTCTCCTCTCATATCCTCCTTTTTTCTATATTGTAAAGACTGTTAAAGGTTATAAGCACAGTTTGTGGGAAATAGTGCAGAGCAGATCGACAGTAGGATAAATGGTGCTTAAAGGACACATTCTGCATTTATTTAATTCTAGTGCGTATTTTTGATGAGACAACTCAGGTTTCTCCTCGCTAAAAAGCCACATTAGCCATTATAATCTGTGACTCTTGGCTGATTTGTCCACTTAAGACACTTTTTTTGTGTAATGTGAGCATTCACATGTGCCCCATTACACCTTTATAGGCCCCATTGACCCCTCATACCCACTTCACACCGACACAAACCCAGTACCGGTTCTGGGGGCCAGCCCAGAACTGGTTCACATCACGGACATGTTTAAGACCAATGCTTAATTACCTGTTTAGCAGTGACTCTCTGTAGGATTAGGTGGGGTTTTCGTAGTTTGGGATCAAACTGTTCCACAATAAGTCCTGTTTGCAGCTGCAGTGAAACACCGCAAACCAGCAAAACTGTTGTAAACTTAATTAAATCTTTTTGATTTGCACAGTGGCACAGATAAAATATCCGGGGGCGTACCTTCATGCTTCACGCCACCCGGAACAGAGAAGTTTTCAGAAAATTCACAACAATAAAGATCCAACCAGGGACATCCTTAATAATTCACTTACACAAAAAACCCAAGACAACATCTTCAAAAAGCAAATACCTTTTATCATCATCTGTAGCAGGCACCTGGGAGGGGGGCTTTGTGTGCGGAAGAGAGAGGTGGGAAATCACAGTTTTGGCGCAGACAATGTGAGAATTTAAATAAGAAATGGATACAGAGCCCAACTGTTTGCCTTATTTCTCAATTCCCCACACTGGAGCAGGAAGGCAGCACAAAAAAAGAGCAGAATTTCCTTTTAGGTTTAAAAGGCAGAAAACACACACACACACACACACACCAGGAAATCACAAGTTCTGAAGCAAAGAAAGAAACAATGAAAAGAATGATGATGTGTTAATGTGATAATTATGAAAAGTCTCTGGTGTGCACTCTGCTTTCGCACACGTCATTTATCGTTTTCACTTTTCCGGAATGAACCGCAACAGAGAAGAATCGCTGTTGGATCGGAAGCAGAAACGCAAATAAGACTCATCTGGGCGTGAGCTGCTACCGTATGTGACATAAAGCAGAAGCGTGGGCTGCTGGGGGCCAGACGGGTCAGCCAGGCATCAGCGGCGGCATCAGTTCGGTGGCTGCGCTCTGGCAGGTGATTTAACGGTTGTCACAGAGGCAATAGAAGTGCACAGAGGCAGGATTCCAGTCAGAGCTAATATTTGTGAGGAACCGCTGTCACGCCAGAGGTAAACGGAACACTAATAGACACGGGAAGAGCTGCTGTTAGCTGGCTTTGCTAATGAGCGTATTCTCTGAGAGAGCTGGTGTCAATCCTGCACGCTGGCTCCATGGTGAGGAAAGAAACGAGGGTTTATTGGGCTGAGCGCGGTCTCAGTAACACGTCATAAAGACTAATTTCTAATGTTCTCTTACTAAAATGGCAACAGCCTCATGTCAGACTGTTTTTTTATTTTAAATTTAAACAGGGCAGAATATATTCTGAGCGCATGAGCGTGTTTCCAATCTTTCTACATTTACAAATACCATTTAATTTTCTCTGAACACAGACTGACCTTGATGAATTAATGCATGTGATGAGCTTTTCAGATATTCTTATTGTTTTCACGGGGAAGAATGTGAATTAAACGCACAGGATGTCATTTCTTGCACTGATGTAGTGACATTTGTGCCGAACAGAGGATACTTTTAGTTTTTCTTCTTCAGAACAGACTTTTTGTCCTCAAATGAACTTGTCAATGTTCTATTCACGTTATGTTGTGTTTACACATCTGAATCAAATGGCCACATGCGATATTAGCAAAGATTAGCGGTGACTTGCTAACAAGTCTGTTATGCTTTGAGCTAATGTGGCTAATGCTACGTGTTGAATTCAGTGCGCAGGTTGAAGATGATGTACCTGTAAAATCACTATAATCATTTGCTTGACGTCTTAAAGAGCGACAGCATCGCGACGAGGTGACTAAGCAAAACGAATTTAAGAATGAGTTTAAGAATAAGAATAAAACCTGCAACAAAACACGAACCACCAGCCCCGCTGACGTTCATAATCACGATGTGTCAATAGTATATATGTTACCTTCAACGCTTAAATCAATGAAATAATTACTGAACCGGCATGAAATTAATCACCAACAAAAGTCGATTAATCACATTTTCACTTTCACTGTTTTTAAAAATCAACACAACAAGACGGCCGGGAAATATCTCCGTGACACAACAACTTCTCAGACTCCCGACAGCTTGTTAAGCCTCTTTCAGGTGGATGTGTCCATCTGTGAATAGGGGATATTCTTTTTGCTGAATTGCAAGTGTTTGGTTTCCCGTTCAGATAAGCCAGCTTTAAATCAGGTGCAGTGATACTCAGCGAGCGCACAGTGTCTTTGTGGCTGAAGGTCAGAGGGAATGTTACAGGACGGCTGCGGCAGACAGCCTCTGCTCCAGCCATGTGGACTGATCTGGTCTCTAGGACGTGGACGAAGCCTTCCTTGGTCCAAAAAACATTACACATCTATTGGTAATTTTCAACTGCAGGAAGTCTGACGTTTTGTTAGTTAGCTGGGTGTTGCATTACTCCTTTAATAAGTAAAGTTTCTGACTGTCCTCGTACTTTGTTCTGTCTTAGCATCATAAGCAAAGACTGTTCTTCCTTCCCGCCGCAAACTTGAGATTTTGACATATTCTTTTGTATGCTTTTGTAGTTAAATAACATCCAGACCTCATATTAAAATCATATAAATATTTTTCTCTTGAAATGAACAAAAAAACAAAATTAGCAATTGGGAAATGACTGTGAAATTCATTTCCACCCTTCCCCAGTTGTATTTCAACCACAGCGTCTGAGAGAGATCAGATTTCTTTTTCAAGTAATCAGCCAAAAACATTTACAAATGTGCACATACGAAAACAACAGGCCCCACAACAAAAGCCCCCAGTCACTGATGGTTCACTGACTGGTGGTGTTGGCCATCCACCCAGTCTTTGAACTGGGAGTGCCTTCCTCCACTGGAACGAGATGTGGCAATACCACATGAGACTGTTCAATCCAGTATTCACAATTACATTGCGGTCTGTTGCATTTTGCCGGAGCCAAAAAAATATCCTAGAGCCTTTTATAGTCTGATGGCCTAATTTGTCTTGTTGGGGGTCTCACTCCATCCCCTGCATCCATGTAACAACCGCGCTCTTTTGCTTGGTGCTCCCTCCCGACACATTCAGCCCGAGCCCTCGATTGCTTGTTTGACTTGACACATAATTACTGTGGAAATATTTGTGTATTTTGTACGAGTGCCATAGTCTGCATTGCCACCGGATGCCAAGTCCTCACAGCTCTCTCTGCAGTCATCGCAGCCAGAATCCCTGATTAAATCAAGATGCTTTCATTTGGGCCAGCTTTGGTAGAAATCACTCCCAGAGATGGGTCTGGCCCTGCCAAGCCCCACTGCAGCGAGGGTTTGGCATGTGTGGCAAGGCTGACACGCTCGTTGTTACAATAGAAGGCTTTTTATTTGGTTGAAACCCCAATGTGCTACTGAATCAAGCCACTTCCATCAACATGGTGGTCTACCAGACCACAGTTCATTTAGGACTCAGTCAGTGTCACTCAGGCCAACATGAAGCATCGCTTTTAGAACAGAAACAGCCTTTTTTTTTTTTTTTTTTTTTTTCCTCTTTTCAATCCTGAATCATCAACATTTTCTTTTGGATTGTTTTGTGGGTTTTGTAGAAAGTTGGAGAAAATGCAACTTGAATTTGATCCGCAAACAAAAGCGCATCATTTATTTCATTTCTGCATTCCGAACTAAACATTATGAAGATGTCTCATTTCACGGCGGGATTCCCTTTCACACCTTCGGACAATTTGCCAATTAACCATTTGAGCGGCACAGTCAAACTGCCCAAAACGTTACTTGACTTGACTCTTGTGACACCTGTGAGGAAGCTTAAGACCTGGACGCTGGTTTAAAACGTCACGGACACAAACTCAAACCTGTTCCCAGCTCGAACCGGCTGCCGATTCTCACTTCCAAACCAAACAGTAGCAAATGCTCAGCTGCGCACCGCAGTGCATTCCAAGCAGCAAAATAAGTCAAACCCACCACCTCAGTCAATGTTGGAGGCCACTTTCATGTAAATTGGGACTTCATTCACAACATCCAAAGCAAATCATCTTCATTAGTTTTCCAAAACCATGCCACTGATTTGTCAAGCTGTGAATGATAATGAAGCCGTCTGGGTAATGAAGGACTGAAGATGCAGGCTTTCACAATCACGATTATCTTCTATATAACCCTTATGAATATTGAAGGACCTTAATTCTGTATATAACCGTGCACCAATGCTTGGTGTCTCCATAGACTTCACAAATAAAGTATGTAATGGAGGAGACAGACCCAGGTATATTTCATTAATCATTGAGATTAATTAACGGCTGATAATATAAGATGTTACACATGTGGGATCCAGGGGGAGCGTGAAAGAGGAAATGTGGGGAAGGTGCACAGATTCCTGTGAAATCCTACATGTGCATTATTAAGTGAGACTCGTAAACACTTTTAGAGTCGGTCCTCAGGCAAAAGGAAGCTCTGACTCGATCGTGCTCGAAGAGCCGAAAAGAAGTTCTGAACACGCATGAAACGGATTATTTCCACGTCATCGACTGTTAACGTATGTTACAGTGTTACAGCTATAGTAGTTTTTGTTTTTTGTTTTTTTCATGAAAGCACATGTGACTTGTAGCGAGCCGCAAAACAGGAAGTAAGTAAACTCGATCATGATCCTACCTGGTCCCCGTTCCCAGAGAGGCTTTGAGAGTAAACCGGAGTGGATTTGAGTGTCACGGCGGAAATCCTCATTCAAATAAAACAAAGTGGCGCTGCATCGATGCTCTGTCTTGTTTTATATGATGGCTTGAAATAAATGAACTTTAAATGGAACCTTGGCAGGGACGCGAGCTATTGATCGATTGAAGCAGGAGCTGAAGTTTAAGGGCACAGCTTTCCTGGGGCTGGGGCTGTAACTGGAGTAATGAAATTGATTAGGCCATGGGAGGGTGACAAGCCAGTAGAGTCAAGCCCTTGATGTAAGGAAACAAGAGTGCCATCTAATTGGGGTGTAATATGGGTCTTTAGAGGACATTAAGCACACAAGTGGCAGGAGGGAAGCCACTCTACCGAATGGAGCCAGGACGATGCTGTATCGCTGTTATTATTTTGTGATTATTCACTTGCAGATTGGATTACGGGAGTCAAAACTGAGAGTCCAGCCAAGGGTCTGCTGGTACCCAAACCCACAGTATGGTAAAACTGACACAGACGCTCGTGATGTCTGTAAATACACAGGAAAGAAAATGCTTCTTGTCTTCCCTAATTCCAGGCTGTTTTGGGGGATTTTTTTTTCACTTGACATCTGTGTTCACCTGCATTTCCTGAAAAAAAAAAAAAAAAAGACGCCTACAGTTTGAATTATAACCAATAACCTTCTATTTGCTTGTCGTCAGCCAATGTTTGTGTGTAAAAGTGCTGTTGGATAATTGTACGCAGGCAACGTGACGACGCTACGCTAGGACGACAAACGCGGGTGACATCTCTCCGACGTCCCACAAGTCCGACTGTCAGGCTGTCACGGTCTTCACACACACACACACAGACGGAGAAGACTCGCCGGGATCACGGGGAGTGCCATGTCCTCCTGCCAGCGGAGGTCCCGTCCAGTACAGCAGCATTTATCTCCTGGCCTGAACTGTCTCACTCAACAGGATGGCCAGAAGTTACGGTGCATTACAAGCACTTAGCGCAGTGATATCAAGGTTCACCTCCGATTTCCAATCTCAGGCCAGAATAGTGGGCTGGGAGGCCATCATTAAAAAGCCATTACATGCCCATATTTCATATACCAGTCTCTCCTATGTTTCAAGGTGTTAAAAGCTCAATGTACATTTCCTCTATATTTAAGCGTCAGGACAACGGAGCAGCACATAGCATCTCACTAGCAGCCATTGACCTTGGCCTAGCCAGCCTTCATTAGCTTTTAGACACTTATCAGTCATAACTGGGTTTGTCCTCTCCGCAACGTTTCCTCCTTCACTTCACTTAGGCTGGAAAATAATGGCTTAAATCCATTTATCTGCCATTTCCAACAAATGCGTGACATTAACAAATTATCTACTTTTCGCTAAGTATGGCCAAGGTACCCTCTAAAGGATTCCTCCACTCCGCCGGCCAAGGTCAGACCTTTTTTAAGAAACAGACTTTTTTTTTTCTTTTTACCACCTGAGCTATTTTCTCTCCTTCCCTTTTTTAAATATTCATTATGCTTTTGCATGCCGGGGTCGGGAGTTTTATGAGCGCTAGCCGCCGTATTTCTCCAAACATGCATCTTTATTTGTTTTTGATTATTTATGCCCCACCCGGACTTTATAACTCACATCCCTTGGAAAACATTGATCCAAGAGGCAAATGAATCTAATTAGGACCTCTTCCTTCTGTGCTGCATATTGACTTGTTTTGAAAGGTGCCTCTCCATTTCAGGCAAATGTCTGTGGAATGTTTAGTCCAAATCCCTTCAAGGAAAACTTAGAAACGCTGATGAGATATTTCAGTCCACAGACGCGCCCCTGCACAGATCCATATCAGCCCTGAGTCGTTTATCATGTATTACATTAATTGAAGGATGTCGTCACTGCAACTGATTTTCGGTTCTGTGCGGCTCAAAGGCGCGAGCACTTTTTTTTTTAAAACCCTTGTCATAATCTTAAGACATCCACGGTGAATATTAAGGTTGTGTGGAATCTCGGGGCTGCTGGACTCATCCCGTCAATCCCGTCGGCGAGGATATTCTAGGAAGTGATGATGTACCATTAGTCAAGATGCATCTCAGCTAAGAAGAATCTTTGTTCTTGACACAGAAAACTTGTGTTCCATCTCGATCAGAGAGGAAATGGGGTATGGTGACGCGTGCGTCGTCTCACATTTGTCTTGAGCTGCAGTCCCAAGGCACCGGGGCTTGTTCACGGCATTACGCTGCTGGGTTTGATGTAAAGCCTCCACATTTCATCATTTCACACAAAGCCAATTCTAAAACATTCTGTCGCATTCCATGTAGTTGATTTCTACTTAAAATAGTCATGATTATTTTATTTTGTAACATTAATGGAGGCACGTTTGGGTGTGTGTGGAGAGGGGGAGTGTGTGTGTGGGGGGGTGTTCTGGGCGCCGAGGCATTTCAATTCGTATTCCACTGCATGATTACATTAAGAGTATGTTCTGTCGTATTTGATTAATGTATCGTGTTTTCCTTAAAACGGGATTAAAATATGAAAACTGACAGAAATGAGTCTATTACAAAGAATGATCAATTTTTAATAATCTACTCGGGGGGGTGGGGGTGGGGGGGAGGGGTGAAGTGCTACTCAGAAATGCACACATCAGAATCCTGAGACATTGTAATCAGTGTTTCCCTGCAAAAACAGCTTCTTCTTTTTTTCTCCCCCTCCATCTTCTTCAGACAGTATTAATAGTGCTGGGCTGAGCGTTTATTTTATGAATGAGAGGGGAACTGAACATGCATGTTCCTGCGGCTTCCTAAGTACAGCTTCTCAAGGTGATGAACATAAGTTTACGTTTTTGGACCAACCTATGACTAAACTCATTGTATAACACACACACACACACATTTTACCTTTTAATCTTCAATTCATAAATGTTTCTAAGAATTTAATTTAATTAAACGTGTTTTTGTCGATCTCAAACTTCCTAAAAGGCTGAGTGGATTATCAAAATCATTAGCAATTAACCATCCTGTCAACTGACAAATGAGTAAAACATGTAAATAAACCTTTATGGTCTGGGTTTGCGTGTTTTCAGTAAATTCCTCGAATGACTCTTCAAAGACCTTGTTCAGGCTGAAGCAGAAACGCAGCAGTTATTTCAGCGGTATTTCAGCTTGTAGAAAGGCAGGAAAGTTTCAAGCTCTTTAGTCAATGTCAACAACCATTTTTTGAAGCAAACTGCATGTGTATGTGGAATGAACGCGCACGTCCAATACCACTGTCAGCCATTTAGCCTGACCATGGGTGAGTGTGAATTAAACGGAGGGGGCCTTTATGTGCGACCCTGCAGCACAAAAGGTTCCGTCCATAACTTACGGAGACAGGGAGGCCATTAGCCGCCACTGTCAGCCCACCTTTACGTAATCTGGTGTGAGCAGACTAATCACAGATCCGAACGACTTTAAGTACACGTACTCACATGCACACGAGGGGACAACAAGGTGGGATGCAGGAATGTTTGTGTTATTTCAGGAATCTCGGCTAGCTCGGCTAAAGGAGACAAACGCGATTCTTACATCCTTGAGGACTTTGTTTTTTGGGTTTTTTTTTCGTGAAATCGGTTGTGTGTCTGTGCAGAGACGAATTGAAATCTTCACATCTGCCCGTGTGAGCCTGTTTGTCACTAATCATGTTAAAACAAATACAGTATATATCTCATTTATGCTGCTGTAAATATTCTGCTCACTTGAAGATGTATTTTTCTATTACGTCCATTGCCCCCATTTAGCTTTGTCACATTACAGAAATTAGAAAGTGTCGCGAAATGGATTATGCATGTTGATATTGACGTTGATATTGACGCAGCCCCCTCCCCGCTTCAATCTTGTGTCTCATAATTACGCAGGAGAGGGATAAAAAAAGCAAAGTGCCTTTGACTGTGTTTGTCTGAAACAGGTCAAATCACGATCAAGTAGCAGAAATCGGCAACATGACGCCGCGTATCCATCTTGAAAAGGACTTGCAAACCATTTGGCCTGACTGCTCTTCATATTACCTTAATGTCTCCCAAAAGGCCAAAGCCAGGAATGAATTATTGATAGCCATCATATGGATCGCACGCTGTGGCTCCACATGCCTATTAGGGAGTTTTGTTCATTCATTTACGCCAGCTTGGACTGCTGCCTCCAACGGCGCATCACTCTTGTACTTTTATCCATTAGCTGGTAACAATAACTGACTTTACGCAGGTCGCTGAGTTTCCGGCAAACGATGAAAACAAGATTGCCGAGCGGGGTTCGTTTTAAATGTCTGCCGGTCTGAGGTCGAGGAGTAATTTGACCTTTGATGTGTCTGCTGGGCCTCTTTGTCCCGCGGTCCATCTACGCTTTTCACCATTTCTGCATGGGAATTGGAAATGGGGAGACAACACTTTGGAGTCAGAATGATAATTGCAAAGTTTAAAAAAAAAAAAAAAAAAGATAGAGCGAGAGCGAGAGAAAGAAATCTAATTGTGTCAGTGCCCCTGGAGACCAATACTAGACTACGTTATAAAAGGCCCATAGTATCCCAGCCATGATTCATTGCTGAATTCCAGTCATTTTCAATACATTATAGTTTTTAAATTGTGTTTAAATTGAGTGTAGAGGGGAAAAGGCCATTAGGAGATGCAGAAATGAAGATTATATTTAAATATTCATGCACTCTGTACCTTACTATTGAATCTGTACACTAACAAAATCAATATTAAGTGCAGTTTGACATAAATTTATTTATGAATTTCGACTTTCTAAGTACTCGCATTTTTTCACTCAAAAAAGGAGGAGTATAACGTCGTAATGATATCAAAACAGAGTGTCGGAGCGCATTAGTCCGGGAGTTTATGAACACACACACACACACA
>JBBMJM010000001.1:5928428-5938454 GCA_037832705.1 Centriscus cristatus | reverse complement strand
ACAACAAAAGAGCAAGGTGAATATGCTCTTAACCATCAGTGTTCATTTGAGAGGGAAAGTCCTTAAGGCTGTTATAGAGCTGTTGTGTTTTAATTGCTTTTAATAGTTTTAGGGATTTCAGATATAGTGTAAACTCATTCATAAATATACATCATTCTGGGGGAGAGTTTGTAATATGAGTTTTGTGAACATAGGTCTCACCTACACAAGCATGTTGATCTATGACCAACCGATTACACATATTTGACACAGTTCAGCCAGATTCACAACATTCATCAAATCATGAACAGTTTGTTCCAGTTTCGACTTCGGTTTTACGCTTTACTTAGGACCAATAGTGACAGATTTCCGCAACACTTTGTCAAAAGCAGGATGTATAATGTTGTGTTTTTACCTGTATATGAGGACTATGATGAGCACAATGAGAGCGACTATGGAGGCTCCCACTCCGACTCCCACCTGGGCCTCCAGGGGGAACGTGGACTGTGCCTGGCTGTCGTACTGCACTCTTCCCAGGGAGAAGTTCAGATTGCCCATTTTCACCTGGAAGACACAGGTACAGAAGGTGTTGACCAGTAAAAAGGATTTTATAACTCACCATCCACCTGTGGCACATTGTAGTTTAAACACCATTCACTCACTGTGAACTCAGGCAGACTGTTCAGACCCTGGTCCTGTTTCTTGCTGCCTGCTGCTGGAGGCTGCTGGACCGGTGGTTCACAGTATAAATGGTTGTGGGTGAGGGTCTTCACTGAACACGCCCCCTCACCGATACGAGCCTCCACCTCATGCTTGGAGATGGCTAGATCCAGGTTCTCACCCTGAAAGGGAAATTACATACAAAATGAATTTACTGAAAAACAAACAAAGACTAAACATCCTTCTTTAGTATTTAAAATGTTTGTGTGTGTGTTTTTAAGCTGTTGTTTGTCACCCACCTCAACAGAGATGATGCTGCCAGGTTTGTGGTGATAGGGTTTGCTCGGGTCATTCTGATTCAGTTTGTACAGCTTCGGGTTGGGTTCATAGCTGAAGGCTTCATTCCCCACTATGCTGAAATCAAAATGGAGACTGTCCAGCAGAAAATCCACTCTGACCTTGGCTCTCTTGTATTCGGGACCCACTGCCGGGGTTGGGCATAAGATGAGGGAGGAGCTGGTGACGGCACAGCGAGACTCATACTGGAGTAGGCAGGAAAAAAAGACATGAAAGGTTGGAATGCTCATCACCACTATTGCACCTTGTAGATTCACAGGAAAATACACAACAGAACAAAATATACAACAACTTTCACACACCTGTTTGACATGGCAGAGCGTCCCCTTTGGACAGTCTGGGACAATCCTTCTCCATCTCTTCAGTGACGCGTGTGGTTCCCGTCCTCGCTTTAGTCTTACCTCTGACCTCCTACCGCTGCTCCTCCTCTTCCTGGGAGGGAGAGTGTCAGGAGGGCTGAGGGTGACTCGCATTTTTGGCTCTTGGACCACATCTAGGTTCTGACCAGACACTCGGATAATTCTGCCTCCGCTGCAGGAGGAAAAAAAGATGGTGGTAGTTTATTTATCACACATCAACAATTTATTTTGGGCATTTTCAACATTTGGTAAGTTTGGTCTTGTTGTGGCAAAAGTAAGTGGATCACAGAGGAATCAGATACTATGAATCTTTTGTAGTATCTTTTTTTTACTTCCTCCTACAGCTTCCCAGTTGTTTGTAATCCCCTTTCTTCCCCATCAAAGTGAAAAGTGCTCTGTAAATAATATGTATTACTATACAGTTTATAGTTTAACTGTAGATGAAATTGGACATTTTTAACGTGGATCCGCACACACAGTCACCTGAGAAAGCTTTTGGATGGGGCTGCCCTTGTGACGTTGGGGTTGGGGGTGTAATGATACTTTGCACCATGTAGGTGGCGTTCAGCTCCACCAAAGCGCACAGTGATACCATGTGCTCCTGTTCTGTTGCTGCCTCTGGTCACACAACAGATATGATTCTCTTGGATCGTTGACCTGAACAACAAACAGTAAGAAGAATAGTCACATTTTACAATAATGGAGACATTCTGTACCACAGACAGAACTCACTGTGACTTTATGACACTTACACCAAACATGGTATTCCTCCGATGAGGACGCTGACCTCACTCGGGTGTCCAGTCCTCAGTCTCCGACCTGTGATGGTAAGAGACGAGCCCCCGGCCTTAGGCCCTCTTTGTGGGAAGATGCCAGTCAGAACAGGATCCTGGAAATGGGGAGACAAAAAGAAGAAAAAAAAAGAAAAGAATGTACAAAGGATGTACAAAGAGAAAATGTAATCAATAATGAAAAGCAGAAAGGATGATTCATTGGGAGGATAAGAGTGATGCAGACACATTCTGTCAAGCACTGTGGGGTTCTTCCAATCTGCTGCTGCAGCCATTAATTAGCTTGACACTCTGTGCCATTAATTAAGGCGGTTGTCGTTTTACTGTAATGCAAATAAGGAGATGAGAGCTCGTTACTAGATTGCATTGCAGGTTTTTGCTTAGATTACGCAGGGCACAATTTCAAGAGAAGCCTAATTAACAAAAAGCCACATGGAATCTGTTATTTCTTGTACGGAGGCAAATACTGTAAATATTCAGTGTTCAGTGTTCTGTGTTAAACAGGTCACACATTGCAACACAATACACATAAAATGCTTCTTAGCAGGATCTTGCTCTGTCCCTCCACTTTTGTGGTGTTTGTGGGCAGTTTTTCTTCACCCTGATTGGGGTCAAATGACAGGAGGTTGTACTGTACTGTTTCTGTGAGTATCTAGGTAAAACCTCGCTGTATGTACCTGAAAGCTGAAGATCTGAGGTGACAGCCCCAGTCCTCCTCCTCCGTCCCCCCCTCTCACTTTGACCGACGCCTGGCCGCTCCTCTCTCCTCCACTGCTTGTAGTCTCACATACTATGCTGCACGGAGTAGAAACCTGTTTCAACTAGAACAACAAACCATTTTCCATGCTATCCCCAGTGGGACTAGAACTTGCCTTGAGGAGACTTCGTATCTGTTGTGGATGACAGTGCAGGGAACCCCAGCAACTGTGACGGAGTTCTGGATGTCTTCAGCCCTCTGGCCAAGGTTAGAGCCTGAAATAGTCACGACGGTTCCTCCCTCTACGGGGCCAGAGACCGGGTCCAGCTGAAACACAATACCAGGTGTGAAATCAATGTCCTAAATGGTTTTGCAGGTAAAGAAGCTGTGTACACTAAGACAGCAGGACATATAAAAGCATGGGGGAAGCTGTGGCACGGACAACTAATGGACTTATGACTCAGGGAATTTCATGAAAACAAACATCTCAATCCTCATTTGCCCCACTGTAGAATTACCAGTGCAAAGCATCTCTACAAATAATCCACAGAACCAAAACATGCAGTTATGTTAACTGGAGATGTGTGAATGGTTGGTATTTCTCCACAAGCACAAACATCCTTAAAAAAACTTAAAAAAAACCTTACAAAGAGAATGACGGGTGCAGGACACGTGTGTTTGGTCTCATCTGTGCAGGAGTCCCAGTAAACACACTGGGAACCTGCAGGGCCACCGCACCAAACGCAGCCGTACTTGGGGTCAGCAGTGCGACATCGGCTGCAATCAGACCGTCCCACTGAACAATTGAACAGCGTCACTGAAGCAAGAGGGATAAAGGAGAAGTCAGTGAGTTTGCTTTTTAAGCCCATTGTCAACAACAACAAAAATCCACTATATCCCCACTTCACTTCCCGAATAATGCTCATGAACAGAAACAGAAATTCCACAGAAATAACAAATATGCTTGAGTGGAAAATATTTCCACCAAAGTGATACATTTCGTCAACTGAATTACCAAATGTACAATTTGTCTGTGTCACACCTAAATGAAATGAAAAACATGCTTACTAAAAATATTTCCATATCTTGTACAATTTTCATGGGAATCTGATAAGTAGTTTTTGTATAAATTTACTCAAAGACAGACAAACAAACAACTCGGGCCTCACCGTACAGATCTTCAGCACTGTCAATAAGGAAGTTGTCTTTTCTCCTGACATTGATCACTGCCGCATAATCTTCCGTCGAAGCGCTGTAGGCAAACTGAAACAAAAGCAGTCGTACAGCATTAGTCGTGCATGTTGTCTGGGTTGACTGCAAAACAGCCTGAGCATGTCAAATTATCTGTGGACACACTGGTACATGCAGTGTTACTATATTGGGCTTTGGTACTAGCATGTCATGGACTTATTGACATATAGGTCTTCTTTTTTATTACATAGACCTGACAAGTACCAGCAGGAGGGTGTTTGCTCCATCAGAGAGACACATCATGAGATAATTTCTCACTCAATACTCAACAGTTTGAACAAGCAATTACATTATATCTCTGACATGTAATCATTAGTCTGTTGAAACTATTCAGTCAATCTATAGTCAATTTAAATCAAGGGACCTGACCTGATGTGGTTTGCACGTGATAAAGAAGACAGAAGGCTGATTAGGATGCGGCTCCACAAAGGCATCCACCACCACCGACTGATTCTCGATGTCCAATACACACTCGTAGTCCAATTCTTCATCCTGATTGCACACACAAGGTGTGCATAAACAAATATATGATGTACACAAACACTGCTCATCACTCATAGATACAAAACGTAACGCACAGAACTGAAATACAATGATGGATAAAATGGTTGTTAATAACCTTTGCAAAGGCTTGGGGCTGAAATACAAAGGCATCATGACACTGCACATCCATTATCATCAACTAAAGCTGATATCTTGGCAACGGCGGCTTCGCTTTGTATCACTGATCCTTAACGTCAATGTAACTAGTCTACTCTCTTTGCATGGATCAGTGGAAAGCAGTGGAAAGCATTGAGTTGGGCAAAGAAAACCTGCTATGCCATGGGCAGAATTACCTGAAAGAGATTCAGGTGTTGTCCCACTAGTGTGATCTTCCTCCGCACGTTGACAGGAAGAAGAGAGGAATCTTGAACTTTTTCCACACACGGACATTCCTGACAAGACAGTTTTCACATGTTATGAACCATTGTGACATCTACATACGTTGTAACAGTAAATTGATTTTCAAAACCATTTGTATTCACACGTGTAAGCAATGGTCCTTTTATAAATCACCTAGAAATGTGCTTACAGGTCAGCCTCATACCCCCTGTGAACACCCCCTTTATGCCCCCTGACAGCGCTTTCCCCTCTCAGTCTTGCACTGACATCAGTGGCACGATGCAGCATGAGGCACATTGGTTCCTAAACTCATCGTATATTCACAGCAATCAAACTGATTGTTGATACCTTGCCAAAATGGAACTGAAAATAACTTGATGGATTGGAAGTGTCAATTGAACTAAACTAGAGAGGAGCCACCTCACAATCCACCTTCTACTCTGGTGACTCTAGACTGGTGTTTCCTGGCCAATCAGCACCTTACACCCAGTGACCAACCAGGTTAATATTCTATTAATGTCATGAACAAATGTGATTCCTCAATTGGTAACTGAGATTATGTTGATCTCGTGTGCAATCATTAACTTTTCTTGTGGACATATCTGTTGCTCAACAAAAGGAACAATGCGTATTCAGTAACCATTCATTCACAGCCTGCGTTCCAATCTGCAACTTGGGCAATATAACTGGGAGCTTGCTGAGAAAAGCTTCAATCCTCCTACACAGACAACAAACATTTCGAGATATCATGTAAAACTGGTGTCTGGTAGACACAAAATGAATGACACAAAACTCTCAAGCTGACAGAGAAACATTTCTACACATGTATTCTGCACTCACCAGAAAAAACAAACCAGATGAATCAGATTGGTAGTGTGCCTCGGGGTCACTAACTGTGTCAGGGGACTGTGTGGCTCCTGAACCAAGTGCAGAAAGTGGGACTGTATCTCTATCCATGACAGCCTCCGCCTCAGGCCTCTCCCACTCCTCCAACCAAGAAGGTAAGTGTCTCTCTTTACTGGCGCTGACAGAAATCTCTTTTAAAATCACATCCTCACTGATTATTGTCGAACTTCTCTCTGAGCTCAAGTCCCGTGTTTCACCGGACGGCTCAGGGAGACCCAGGTGGGAGTCGACCGGGCCACCGGTGACGATGGGTGGAGCAGTGTGAGAACTCTCAGTCATAGCTACAGATTTAGTCTCCGTTATCAAATCAGTTTTCATTTTCTCATCTTGTGAAACTCGCAAGGTTCCTGCTGTCTCTCTCTGCAGATTATAGAGGGACCCGCCAGTGGTGGGGACGTCTGTGGACATGGTGGTGGTCTGACTGTAGAGCCTGATGATCGGGGAAATGGTGGCCAGGAGAAGAGGTGAGGAGTGTTGGACATGAGGGACGGGGGGTGGTGTCACTGTGGTGGTAGTAGTTGCTTTGGTGGGAACCGGAGGTTGTGATGGTGGGGTTGTTGTAGCAGTCAGCAGGGCGGGAGGAGGTGAAGGGGTCTGTGTTCTCATGACTGGTGGGATGGTGGCTGGCGGCAGTTTGAACTTGATGGAGATGGACAAATGGACAAGCGAGAAAAAGGGGAGGACAGAACAAATACAGTGGGAAGATAAAATTAGAATAAAACAGAAAAACATACAGCAAAATCAGAGGAAACAAACAAAAAAAAGCAAATGCAAAGTAAAGTATGATTATGCAAAAACGAAACTAGCAGTCTAACATACACACATACATGTTTAGAACAATCCCTTTTCCTTCAGTATCCACTTACATTTTGGTTGTAGATGGTGACTCCTTGGCTGCAGGTGTGTTTGTGTGTGCAGACATTCTGATGAATACACCAGTTACACCCCCAACGACTGCTGACGCATCCTTGGCATCTAGTCGGGCAAGAGGCAGGAAACAATAAAGCCTATGAATCCAATATCAATCACTAAAATACATGGTACCTCCTAAAACCATGTTGTCATTATCTGGTACTTGTTCATTATTTAATACAAAAATCAATCAATAAAGTTGATGTATGTTTATTGATACGTTATTTGTCACATGTACAGCTTCCAGTCATCTTTCACCAAATACTGGTATGTCACGAGACAAAATAACACACTGAAAAATATCTTCATGGAGAAGGTCACAGTTACCAAGACACTTTGTAATAAACAAATAACATTTGCATGTTGAGGATTCAGATGATCTGATGTACTCACGGCCTGCGTCCAGACAGCTGTTGGACCAAGCTACAGTTGAAGAAGGTGAACTCTGTTTCTGCTACGGTCACATTTAGGAACCGCAGGGAAAGGATCACCATGACAAAGTCTGTATCAGCACAAAACAATTTTCAATCCATTGTTAACAAATGATTAGACAAACACCATCTACAGCCTCCGTGAACTGTCTAACGTAGCTGTACGTTTTGCTGCAATTTTTCTGATTGTATATCCAATTTGTACAGACAAAACATATCGATACTCGCCATCTCCATCACCAATGGACGGCAGATCACTGGCATCAGGGGTGGAGCATATCACGCCAGTGTTCATGAGCTGGGCAGATGTTTCTGTGTCCTGGAAGAAACAAGAGTAGCCCTCCACTTCTCCTAAGATGGGGAGGCCTTCTATTGACACAGTGATCTGAGGGAGAATGAAAAATTGTGATTGTGATTGCAGTGAAACAATATAAAGAAAGGACAGTACTACTACTGGACCGAAATCAAATCTATAGAATGAGTGGCATCAAGAGAGATAGCAACAGCAGACAATTATGGTGCATTTAATTACATCAGTTTTCTCCCCGCGGCTGATGTTGTAGATGCTGAGCTGCTGGATACTGAGGCACTGCTGTGTCTGGTTGAAACTCCACAACCAATGACCCCTCACAGACCCTCGCTGGCATTCAGAGCGCCGGCCGCAACTGTGACACCACAGGAAGAGTTGTCGTTAAGAAAGGAAGAACACGAGATAGTATGGGATTTACCATACGATTCCCATTGACTAATACATGCACACTGACTCACTGTCCCTCCAGGACACACCACCCACAGTACGGGTCTTTGGCAGACAGACAGGAGGAACAGTCCAGGTGATTCCCACATTCTTCCACTGGGTGCTTCTCAACCTGGAAATCATAAATTAGGGAGGTTTCTCTAATGAACCAGGTGGATTCATGGTCCTCTCCATGACACGTTATTGTCATCCTTTGTATAATAGTGTAACTACTATCAAGTTATTTTCAAATAATTTATACAGAAAGGTAAGAAACTGCATTCACCATTAATGTTGGGCCTAAAAAAAGGACGATTAACCTTATTCTTTCTTAGTCGCAAAATACAGAGAGCTTGACAGAGTAGACGCCAAAGTAGCTAAGGTCGAGCTTGAAAAATAACAATAAAAACACAACAGGCCACTTTGCTGATCGATACTATTGTCTGACCTTTAACCTCCTGTTGGCTGTTGTACCCTACACAGTGGGATTCGTAACCTTTGGCCTCTACTGCCAGCTGGCCTATTTTACTCCTTTCCTCTTATTCCTTTATCCTCATTTTCCTTAGGAGACCCTGCCTGAGGAAGTATCAAAGTGTCAAACAAACAATAAATTGTCTGAAGATGCATTCATCATCAGACAGCTGCAGTCATCACTTCAAGCTTTGAAGACATCTGGTGAAAAGGTTCAGATTCACCAAAAAAAACCCCACAGCAGTTAGCTGAACATCTACTGAGTTGTCAACGTGAAAGCTGCAACTTAATGAATATCTCTTTTTTCTGTAAAGTGCAATATTTCATTAGACTCACAGCAGTTTTGGTCATGACATAGATATGAGCTCCATTCTGGTCCAGTATCAGGTCACTGTGAATGGGGGAGTTGGACTGGATGGTTGAATTCGCATATACCTCCACTCTACCATCTCTGCCCAGATACACCTGGAAAAATAAACCATGCAAATGAAAGGCTGCATTTTCATGGCATCCAAAACGCTTTACAACTCAGCTTCACTTGACAACAACAGTTATCTCATGACTAGTGACCATTCTGATAGAAACCCAACATTCATAGACACAAAATCCTCAAACAGATCCAAGGCTACATCTGGATGGCCTTCTGCCTCGACCGTTTATTCTTTCTGATCCACTGGTGCCTCCAAATACACACATACTGGCTACCGGTATACATTTGGGGTGTAGGGCACGGCAACAGTAAGAGCATCGTTTTCAACTTCAACACTGATACGAACACAAATCAAATTAACTGTGCCGGATCGCAGCAAGAGTGGCCATGAATGTGATTACTGCCCAGTTAAATCAAATACAAACCACATAAAGACACATCTGGCTTAAGTGATTCCCAGGCATTTAAAATCTCATGTTACCTCATGTTAATGAGATTAGCACTAGTTCTCTTGCCTCTTTCCATGAGGGTGTCACATGATCACTGCGAACAGAGCACAGACTCAATCCTCCTATTATCAGGAGGCACTTAACACATAATGGCATCGCAAGCTGCTCCGTAGTCCCTTTTTTATTTCACAAAGAATATACAGAGTGATCCTGTAATGTAGGTTCCTCCTTTACTAACTAAAATACTCTTACTGGACACCATTGTAGTACACCGTACAAATTCTTATGACATTTAAATCCAGTACATTTCCATGTTGATTCTTACCCAGTAATTCATCAGTGTCCTGTCAGTGTCAGTGTCGTCTTAATTCGTTTATGCTTTCATCCAGCTAGTTTTGCTCCAGAGACTGAAACAGTCATAGATCTTTGTGTGATAAAGGGAATGATGAAAAATTCAAAAATGGAATGTGGGACTGACTGAAGGTCATGGTGACTTGGAACAACCAAGTAAGTAAATAATGGACCTCGGCAAAGTCCCAGAAGGGGGGGGGGGGTTGTCTTCATAACCAAGACAAATACCTGGTGGAGACAGGTGGATAGTGTGGATAGTGTGGATAGTGTGGTCCATAATCCTGTTACAATATATGGAGTTACTTTGATCTGCTGATCTAAATGTACTTCATCCATCTTGGGTCTCGTTCTCTCTTCTCACATA